>JBBPMW010000501.1:0-17744 GCA_038090535.1 Tylopilus alboater | reverse complement strand
ACTGGAAGAGCAGAAAGGGAATGGTTAGGAGTTAAGCGGAAGAAAGAGGAAAGAGGTAGGTCCTAAAGCAAGTAAGTAGTGATCATATTCGGTATGAAGGATACCGAAGAAGAGAAGACAAGTGATGTGAATGGAAAGAAGGAAAAATGTACTGCCCAAGTAGATAATCGTAACATTACCCCCTTCGTACACTTGAGCCCCAGGCTCAATTTCCTCACATTGCAACCACAAAGCGGCCATGTACAAAGAATTAGACTCTTCCTCTGGCAAATATGCTGGTAGCCTGGCTAGGGGTAAGATGCTCAAATCATTGCAAATGTGTCCCTGGGCGTTACAGGCAGCACAAAGTCGTTCAGGACAGAATTGGTCGGAGTGCCCCCAACGACGGCAAAAGGAGCATTGAACGGTGAGGCAATGAGCCTGATTATGTCCGGGAGCAGTCTGATGACAGTTTGGGCAGGAGTAGAAGGAGCAATCCTGTCGGTAATGACCATAACCATGGCACTGAAAGCACTCCACAGAGGGGTGAGCAGGAGGTCTGGAGATGACGTCGGGGACGACTCAGGTGGGAAAGGAGATAACTTCCTCGTTTGGGTTGATTCGGATGTGGCATGCACGATTGGCCAGTCTGATGTCCTCGTTGATAACTGGAAAGGGAGGATCAATCATAGTGGCTTCGGAGAAGGAGGAGGTAGGAGAAGGTTCCCGGAAGTCTGAGAGACAAGTTGCAAGGGAGTCTGGAGTGGGTATTCTATCATCTGAGAGATGAGCTGCAAGAGGAGGAGGAGAGTTGAAAGTGGCACCAGAAGGAGGAGGAATGAGGCGGGGGGATGGGGAACAGAGGATTGGATTGTCGATGGCGTCAGTGTAATGGTTACGTTCTACTTGGGACATAGATCGAAATATTCTAGAAAAGGTAGGGTAAAGAATGTCTGGTGAAAGCTGTTCAACAAATAGGTGAAACCCGTGAAGGTGAAGCATGGTTAGAATGTGTCGAGGAATTGCTGCAAGTTGAAGGTGGAGAGGGAGAGCTAATTCAGAAGGGGTGTCACAAGGAGCAATGAGATGATGATAATGCTCCACTTTAGCCATGTTATGAAAGGTGAGAATTAATTCGTGCATGACGAGGTCCTCTTTATAGAGCAGGAGGTTTTCTAGGGTGCAGAGAAGGATGGGATCCGCAATGATGGTGGTGTAGAGCGCGAGTGCAGAGACGATTGGTAAAAAGGTAGGACACACTCGTTGAAAACGCAAGAAGGAGGTATGGGAGGAAGAGGAGGGTGCCGACGAGGTTGATGAGTTGGAGGAGGGCATGGTGTGATATTTCAAGAATGATCGGAGGTGAGGGTGGAAGGTGGATGGTGGACAATTCCTTTACAAGAGGCGATGATGGCGATAAAGATGGCGAAAATAAAGGTGGTGAGGGTGATGGCAAGTAGGGCTTGGTGGAAAACAGTTCTGGGATGGGTGAGATGGTTCATATACTAGGGGGTACTTCATGTAGAGATGCCGTGTCTAGTATGGGGCTCGAGGAGGGAATGGACAAGCTTATAAGCTTGGAGGATTTCCGGGGCATGGCGGAGATTAGATTCAGGTTCCCAGGTGTTCTCCGAGGAGGGATAGCCTTTCCATGTGGTTAGGTACCAGTGACGTCTGGCTGTGCCTCAATGCGATACAATCCTGTCCACTTCATATTCTTCTTCGGCTTCTAGAAGATCAGGTGGGGGTCGAGAGAAGTTGGGACCGTGTGTCGCATTCTCAATATAGGAGGATAGGAGGGTGGCATGGAAGACATCGTGGATTTTCCAGGTGGGTGGGAGGCAGAGTCGGTAGGTGAGGGGAGATAGTACCTGGGAGATTTCAAAGGGTCCCAGTTGTTTGGGGGCGAATTTCCGAGATGGGTAGTGAAGGCGAAGGTTGGTGGCTTCTAACCAGACCTTATCTCTGACTTTCCAGGGGCAGAAGGGCCTATTGATTCTTTCGGTCATTAGTCGCCTTGCCGTTTTGTGCGCAGCGAGGGCTTCCTTTCAAGCTTCTTCGAGGGAGGTGAGGCGATTTTCTAGAGCGGGAAGGAATGTCTTTCTGAGCGGAGGGTAGGCTCTGGGTTCATAGCCTAGGAGCAAGGAGAAGGGAGACACTTTGGTGGAGGAGTGAGGGATGGAGTTGTGATGGAACTCGGCGGTAGGGAGGAACTCGGTCCATTTCCGAGGGTTGTTGGCACAAAAGATGCAGAGATAGGTTTCTACTTCTTGATTGGTGCATTCAGTTTATCCATCCATTTGTGGGTGATAAGCAGTGGAGAGGTGGACATTGTAGTGGAGGAGGCGAGCAAGTTCTCTGGCAAAGGCGGAGGCAAACTGGGGGCCTCTGTCAGAGATGATGGAATTGTGGAGACCAAAATGTCGAAAGACATTGGAGAAAAAGAGAGAGGCTACTCCTGCTGCATCAATGGTTTTGGAACAAGGGATGAGAATTACCCCCTTTGTAAGGCCGTGGTCGACCACGACCATTAAGGAGTCATGTCCTGCAGAGGGGGGAAGGTCGGTGATGAGATCAACAGACAGTTGCTTGAATGGCAGTGATGAGGAGGAGGCGATGGGAGTAAGTGGGGGGCAAGTGGGATGAGTGATGACCTTGTTTTGCTGGCATGTTGCGCACCCAGCGATGAACTTGTTAACGAAAGTGGTGAGGCCAGGCCACCAGAAGTCGCATTCCAGGATGGCTTTTGTGCGAAAGTGTCTAGCATGACCGGTGGTAGGAGATTCATGGATAAAAGTGACTAGGGTTTGACGAGAGGCGGGCGGGACATATAGATGACCTTTGAAGTATAGATGACTGTTGTCAAAGGTCCAGTCAGAGAGGGAGGAGCGAGGAAAGAGGGGAGAGCCGTCCTGTAGGCTTTGGATGGCCTTGAGAACAAGGGGGTCGGAGGATGAGGAGGACTTGATATGATGGGCGAGGGAGAGGTCAAGGGCGTTGATCACCATGGGTTCGGGACAGATAGTGGTGTCAGCATTGTCAGCAGTGGTGTCAATGTGGTCTCATTGTGAAAGGGCGTCAGCAGGAGCCATCTTGGTTCCTGGGGTGACCTGCCATTGGATGTCGAAGTTCTGTAAAAATAAAGACCATCTGGCCTGTTGACGAGACAGTTTTTGAGGGTCTTTGATATATGAGAGATTCTTATGGTCGGTGATAATGGTGATGGGGTGAGAGGTGCCTTGAAGGTATTGTCGCCATTCCCCAAGTGCAAGGATGATGGCGAGGAGTTCTCTGTCGTAAATATCGTAGTTACGTTCTGCAGAGGAGAAGGTGTGAGAGAAGTAGGCGCAAGGGTGGACGTCACCATTGGTATCAGATTGGAGGAGTACTGCCCCTGCGGCGAGAAGGGACGCATCGGTCATGATGGAGAAGGGCTTGGAGACGTTGGGGATTTGGAGAATGGGGGCAGAGGATAAGGCCTTCTTCAGGGTTTCAAAGGCATGTTGTTGGAGGGGGGTCCATGCCTAGGGTTCTCCCTTTCGGGTGAGGAGGTTGAGAGGGGTAACGACGTTGGAGAAGTTAGGGATAAACTTCCTGTAGAAGTTTGCGAAGCCTGTGAAGGATCTGATGGCTTTGACTGAGGTAGGGGGTTTCCAATCGTGAATGGCATCAAGTTTCTTCATGTCCATCTCAATTTTCCCTTGTCCAATGATCATGCCAAGGAATTCCATCCTTGGGGCATCAAAGACGCATTTAGAGGGTTTGAGGGAAAGTCTGCATCAGCAAACCAACCTTGTTGATATACAGAGTCACAGGTCCATCACAAATCTGTGAAACCTGCACAGGCTAAACCTTTCATTACAGGACTTCACAGACTTCACCAAATGTTGTATACTGATTCTACTTGAGCACCACAGAGTCCCAGACATGACAGGACAGTCACTGCCAGTGGGCAATAGTCTCGGGCTTGATACAATCAATAATTTCAGCTAGTAGTATCAATAACCAATCCAGTGGCTCAGGAACACTAACGACAGGATGGACAATGGCAGTAATAGATAGTGTATTCACAATTTTGGCTATCAATAACAAGTCGCCTGTCCGAGTCACTGTTCGGGCCCGACGGAAACACTAGGATTGGCATCGGAGCCCACTGCTGCCAGCGGTAAGTCTGCACTACTAGAACGTGAAGGGGGATCACTGGCGGAATGAATCTCCGAGTCTGTGTCATATTCCGGGTCATTGGCAGGGTAGCTACTCACTACCAATCGTCAAAAAAGTGATGTTGAAGAATAACATTTGAAACCTACCGTCTGGAGAGTCAGAGCAATGTGCGAGGATAGCGTAGTGTCCACCCTTCCTAATGGCCAATCGTACACGTCCGACATGGAACCCTGCCTCCACAACATTTTGATGAGCTTGTTCAACCTGTAAGCGGTGGTACTCAAGGTGTAACAGGTCACGCTGGACGATATTGTCTGCGAGGTGTTTTTGAATGACGCGTATGCGGTAGTCGACTCGCGCGGTCGCAATCAAGAACTGGGCTTCCGAACCAGTACGAGGCATGGGTGGGTTCTGGCTTGGAGGCCCTGCAAGTGGCTGTAATTGATGAGATTGTAAGTTTGCAGTTGGAAACAAGAAATCGATCAACTTACTTCGTAAAGGATCGGGGCCTGATCAATGGCATTTTGTAGGCTTGGCTCCATGGACTCTTTTTTTAGGTCGGCACTCAGTTTGAAGCTTGCAGGCTGGGAGGAGAATGGTGGCATGCGTTCAGCACGTGTGGTTCTTTTTCGAAGTTACGCGACTAACCATGTGGCGCTTCAAATTGTCGCCCATCAATCTATTGGAAGCCAGGATCAGGTATCGACTGGCAGCATAGATTCGCAGACAGTGATCATCAATGTTGCGCTCTGGGAAGGTGACAGAGAAAGATGGCAGGTTGACCAAGGTTGGCCAAGATGGCAATGTATTACAGGGAGGCTCAGAATCCAAGTTCCGAAGTGTTGCCTTCACGGCTGATATTTTTGTGTCTTCCCTCGCGCTCCCATTCGGCGCTCCCTCCCACTGATCTTCCATATCACCGGTCACTTCTCGCGCGTCCCAAGCCCATCTATGCCCCCGGCCCAGCCCCACCTGCGCAACGAGGACGACATCATCGTCACAACAGCAGACGTGCCCCTCATACCCTTGCCCAACCATCCACCCTCTTCGAGCACCCCCGCAGCCTCACTATGACCTTCGCAACGACGACGCCAGCGTCGGCTACATTACCACCGCAACGCTACGGCAAGACCTGTCCGCGCCGACGCCCCGCCCGAATACGATCCCACTACCCCCGCAGCCCCACCTACTCAATGGTGACATTGACACGATGGCATGATGTGCCCGCGCCGCTGCTCTACCCGATCACCGTTCCACCCTCCTCGAGTGGTCGAGGAGGAAGAGGTCCAGACGGGTACGTTCCCACCTATCCAAAGTCGACGGTATCTCCATCCCTGCCCACAGATACCCTAACCTCTCTCCCGCCTCCCCACCATGGCTGCAACACCTGGGGCATTTGCACGCTGCCGGTATCTTCCTGTCTCGGCTTCAACATTCACAGCTTGACGATGCCCCGGCGAGTACTCACACTACCTCTGTAATCTGCACTGTTTACAGCAAATTTACGGTCCCATTACACCTTGCTACCGCCAGTCCCACCTACAATGCGGCGAAGACGTGGATGAGGACCCCACGATGACGTTGAGGATCCGACGCCATCAACGACACTATCGCTACGATGCCCGTCCAATCGTGCCCGCGCTCGTACCACCACGCGTCTGTACGTACCTGTCGATCATCACCAGTGGGCGCGATGTAACTAATTATGTCGTTATTAGTTGTATAGCACGGGACTTAGAATGTAAAAGAAACTTGGGGAAGGCATTAATATTGGGAATCCCTAAGTGTACCGTACGTTTTTGTATGTCTCGCAGATGATATGCACATCCTGGTCAATGTGAAATCCTACATAGTAAGATGCTGTAGACTACATGCAATTGGGTATCATGGATGCGGTGATCGAGGGTTGAACAATTCGACTTGCTCGTTTCATGGCCCAGCGCACGGAGTGTGAAAACTTTGTGCCGAATGGGGCATCGTCGATGTCATTGAGTGCCTTCACAGACTTAAATACTTGGATAACGTTATAGGCTCTCTCCGCCTCAAAGCAGCATCATGCCCAAAGCGAAAAGGAGACTGGGAAGGGGGGGGAAGCTCTCGTTTTGCCCCAATTGCGGTAAGCGCTTTTCAAACGAAGCCAACGTTCTTCGACACATGAATCAACCTTCAAACGCTTGCGGTGCTTTCATTCGAGCTAGCTATTCACCAATTCCTGGACCAATCCACCTTGACCCTCTGAATTGTAACATTTCAACTTCAGTCGCTCAATCGCCGCTAGCACATCGCCGCTCACCCCATCATTCTCCCGACGCTGTTGAAGACGTTTTTGATCCGATTCAGGAGGATTTTGACAGGTACCCTGACGAACTGGAATCGCATCCACCTCCCGAGTCACATCTGAGCCCTGAGCCCACCTCAAACGTAGAGTATCATCCGCATGCCCCTCGCACATTTCCTGGGGGCCGGACGTTCATGGATGATTTTTTTTCAGACGAATACGGGTCGATGCGTCAAGAGAACCTATTCTATCCTTTCGCTTCACAAGTAGATTGGCAGCTCGGATCGTGGCTACTGCGCTCGGGTATTAGCATGGCGGCCATCGACAGCTTTTTGTCATTGGACCTAGTAAGCATTCGTTTTCTCTGCCCTTCCGAGTTTCAGCTTATTTCGTTGACAGATAAAGACACTCCTGATTTCATTCCGGTCCGCAAGGCAGCTGCGCCTCCTTGCTGAGATGCTACCATCTGGGCCTCCCTGGATGTCTCTTACAATGCGTCCGACAGTCGCAACAAAGCGTGCCGTGACCCTCTATTATCGGAATCCGATCGACTGCCTTCAGACCTTCCTTAGCCATCCACTCTTTGAGCGCCATATTTCCTTCGTTCCTCGAAAGGTGTGGTCAACAGCTGCTCGGCTGGTACGTATCTATGACGATTGGCTTTCTGGAGATCACGCATGGGAATTACAAGTAAGGACGGTGATGTTCGTTACAATGCGCGGCTTACCCGTCCCAATCCAGAATGCTCTACCGCAAGGCTCTACGCTGTTGGGCGTTACCCTCTCATCAGACAAGACAAACATATCGGTCATGTCCGGCAATCGCATGGCGCACCCTTTGCTTATCAGCCTCGCCAACATCGATACCAACATTCGCAGTAAAGGCTCGCTCCATAGTCACCTCCTTCTCGCCCTCCTCCCGGTTCCTTCTTTCATTCTGAAGAACGCACGAGTCCGTGGTCTCTTATCCAATCGCCTATTCCACCAATGCTTAGACGTTGTGTTACGTCCCTTGAAAGTAGCCGCCGCCGTCGGGGTCATGATGAGCGACCCTGTTGGCAACCTACGCTATTGTTATACGCCCCTTGTCGGGTATATCGCAGACACCCCCGAACAGTCCTTGGTCTCGTGCACAAGTACGAGAGCGTCTCCTATCTCCACTGCGACCTATAGCCACTTCGGCGACGACGTTCTTCACCCTCGCCGTACCGCAGAGCAAACCAGAAGCGAGATCAGTGCGATATACTCGAAGTGTCGTCCTGACGACTATGTCAATTTTCTCAAATTTGCAAAGGCGTACGGCCTTAATGGTGTAGACGTCCCGTTCTGGATCGATTGGCCTTTATCGTGTCCGGCAATCTTCTTGAAGCCAGAGGCTCTCCATCACTTCCACAAATTCTTCTTCGACCACGACTTGCAATGGTGCATTGCCATTATAGGTGATGACGAACTCGACTACCGTTTCACTCTTATCCGGACGCCGGTTGGATATCGTGGATTTAAGGAAGGTGTTTCGAAATTGAAACAGGTTACAGGCCGCGATCACCGTGCCATGCAGCGGTACATCATCAGCATCATTGCTGGCGCAGTCCCCCCGCGATTCCTCACGGCCATCTGTGCGCTAATGGATTTTCGATACCTCGCTCAAATGCCTTCCTTCGACGAACACGCATTACAGCAATTGGACACTGCCCTGCAAACGTTTCATGACCACAAGGACTCCATCATTACCGCTGGCGTGCGTGACCATTTCCACATTCCCAAGCTGGAGCTTCTGAATCACGTCGTTCCTTCCATTCGGGACTCGGGCGCTGTGATGCAGTGGAGCGCAGACGCCACAGAGCATGCACACGTCACCGAAGTCAAGAATCCCGCGCGTGCCGGGAACAACCAGAATTACTATTCCCAGATCGTTCGCCATCTCGATCGCGCCGACAAATGTTTCCGATTCGACCTCGCAACCCGAATAGCAACCACGCTTAGGAACGAGCAGGAGGTCGGCGGCGACGATGACGATGACGAAGGTGATGACGAACATGGAGAGCAACACGAACCAGATGAAGAAACGCGGAATGGTCTTCTCTATGGTTCCCCCACTCGCAAAGTCGTGGATTACTTTGAAATTGCTCACATGCTAGCCAACAATACACGAGTCCCCCAGCCCCTGCGAACGTTCGCTTCAACCACTACCGCTGTTCACTTAGCCCTCAAGCCTGCCCTAAGGATGACCATTTCTGAAGCCTCAGAACACTTTGGGCTCCCCGACCTTCATGATGCCCTTCTCGGATGCTTGGGTGGTGAACAGCACGAAGTGGCAGGACGGAGACCGGTTGCACGTTGTTCCATCCCCTCAACAGGGAGGATGCAAATTTGGTCAAAGATTCGAGTGCAAGTACGAACCTGGCACGACCCAACATCGGTGGAGCCCGCCCAAACTCTTCGCATTTCTCCTCCCTCGCAACACCACCCCTCTGGTTGCTATGATTGCGCGATCATCAGTCCGACGGCCGACAGTGACTGGCCTGCTGGGGGTTTGAACGGTACGCTCATTTGTTGATTCTTCGGTCCCGTCCATTCATCTCATTGGATCTGCAAATGACAGGGCACTTTGTCGTACAACTTCGTCTTGTTTTCCGACTCCTCGACACCAACAAATTTTTCGTGTATGTACAACGCTTCAACGCCTCGCCTGCACCCGACCCCAGGTCGGGTCTACACTCCCTAAAGCGTGCCATGAGAAGGGATGGCTCGCGTGTGGGTGATGTGATCCCCTTGGCTTATCTTCGTGCCCCTGCACAGATTGTCCCACGCTTTGGGAAGGCGGCCAACCCGCAACTCACCTCCGACACCGCTTACGAGCTTAGCTCGGACTTCTGGCTCAACAAGTATTGGAACAAACAAACCTTCTATTCCCTTACTCAGGCTCATTAGTTAGTGACGTGTGTCCTATGGGGTATCAGCAGGTGTACTCGCGGAGTTTCGGATTTTTTTCTGCTGTCAACTCGTTATAGTATGGGGCCTACAGTCCCATCATTATTGTTTGTGAACCGCCTACATACCTTCCCCCCCCTCGTCCTCCGTTGCAATGAATCCTGCCACTCCTCCCTATCGAAACGCAATTACTTCGCTATCATTCACCCCATTTAAGTTGAAAACGGCGTCAGTTCCCTCCTCCGCAAGACTTTACCTGGCAGTCCCACTGAATGAAGACCTTCGCAATGAGCTGGAAGGTGCCACTATACAGGAACCGTCGCTGGTGCCGCCTTCGAACAAACAATCCGCTCCACATTACGTTTTACATTACTATAACTGTCTTCTACAGTTGGAGACGTGTTTTCAGCTCCCAAGCCCTGCAGAACTGCACATTGAAGATTCCCTCGGCGAGAAAACGTACCTTTACGACCTCAAGTTATGTGGTTGGCAACCGAACCACTTGCCTCATATCCTTCGACTCCCAACATCCTCTACTGCCGGGAGTGGGGGGCGCGACCAGGGGTCAATCAATAGGTCGGCAGATAGTCTACCATCCACGATTACGTCCAAGCCTGCACGACATCGCAAGAACGGCAAGCGGAGCATAACGGTCAGGAGGAGGGTAGAGGTATCCAATGCAGAAGTGGTGACCGAAACTGAAGAATGCATCTACCTGCCCAAACCTGGGTCGGAGGAAGCCCGAACGGCAACATGGCTGAATCTCATCACCGCTGCCCTCCGCACCTTACACCAAACCAGATCCTCTCTGACCGGTCCACAAACACGAGCGAAGACCCGAGAGCTAGCGGACGTGCGGCGTAGCTGGTCAGCGGAATTCGCTGCGAAACCAATGCCTACAGATGCCAATATGAAGATGAAGCCCGATATCGCTCTACTTCAAAAAGACCCGTTCGATCCCCATGGGCCAGACTCTTGGCGAAACGTTGTATCTTTCCTCGAGCTCACTAGCTCACACGACTTCTGTCGCATAGTCAAGCAGCTCACCCGCAAGGCGTACGCTATCTTTGTCGCACAACCTGGTCGTCGCTTCGTTATTGCTCTCACCATATCCTCTGCAGTTTTTCGACTTCATGTCTTCGATCGTGCCGGCGCTATTCACTCCCGCGGGTACTGTATTCACCGTAATGCAAATAATCTTATCGCTGTGCTTTATACATTAGCATTCGCGCCCCCAAAACTCCTCGGTTATGATCCCACAATCCACTATTCCTCCGTTTTGCAACGATCGATTCAATATCGCGCGCCCCCGACAATCCAAATCGGTGATACCACCTATATCATCGTACGCCTTCTCTTCAGCAGTGACTTGATCCGCGGAAGGGCAACACTGTGCTTCATTGTCATCAAAGCAGCTGATGAACAAACCAAAAAGCATCGTGGACGAAACCAAGAGTCTCTCCAAGGCATCGAGCCACCGAAACAGTACGTCGTCAAGAGCTCTTGGGCCCGTGTAGGGAGATCCACGACGGAGGAGCAGATGTTGCTGCGCATAAAAGAGAGGGGTTTGAGACATGGCGTTCCTACTCTCATCAAGGCGTGGACGGTCCAGATTGATGGGGTAGACGACTCGACGGCTCTGCGCCGACCAGATTATCTTCGGCGCCACTTGGGCACAGACGAACAGCCAGAGGTGCGAATTCAGCGTCGCCTACTTCTTGAAACTGTCGGTTCCCCGTTGGAGAGTTTCTCTTGTATTCAAGAACTCCTCAGCGTTCTCATAGACATTGTCGATGGTTTGTGTTATCCTCGTTACACGGTTCACGTTGCTTAATAACTAAAATAGTTCACGAGCAACTTGTCACCCGTTGCGGTATCCTCCATCGCGACATCAGCATTAAAAATACGTTGATGTATATCTATCGTCACCGCAGCGAGCGCTGGCCGATCTGGTTGAACGACGAGAAGCTCATTAGCCGTCTCTCAAAGAGAGAGGCCATTATTCAAGAGCGTAACTTTCGACGTGGTCTTATTATCGACTTCGACTACTCGAAGTTCATTGATGAAGAGTCACCCGTATCTGAAGGTGAACGAACGGTATGTCGGCTTGCGCGGTTTGCTGACCCATTTGCTCACATCACTTGTCATTTAGGGTACGATTCCTTTCATGGCCCTTGAGATCCTGCGCACGTTCGCATCGGAAGACCCAATTGACATCACCCACCAACCCAAGCATGACCTCGAATCCATCGTTTACGTCCTCGTCTGGATTTCTGTCATCTACTCCAACCCAAACAGTCCGGAACACCAACCCCGCAACCCTCACGATACGTGCTTGAGTGGTTGGGCTTCCTGCAAAACGCACGATGACGTCGAGAGGCTCTGGAGTACGAAGACGGGAGAACTCTTGACCCAAGTTCCAATCCAACACTTCACTCCCTATTTCCGGGGCCTCAAAAAGTACGTGTCCAAGCTGTATCAAGTCATCGCCAGCAATTCGCTCGATTATGGTGTCCTCAGGGAGGTTTTACTCGACGCGTTTTTTGAGGTGCAAGAGCCAGAACCCAATCTTACACACGTCTCGAGAAACTTGGGGATCGTTCCGGCAAAGCGTAGGATGAAACCGGTTGTTGAAGTGCGCACAACAAAGCGGGCTCGTTATAATAAGTAGATTCTATCACTGTTGGCTGTAAAAGTGCAGTGCACTTGTGTCCGAGATGCCGAGCCTTGTAATCGATTATGTTGTTTGTCTACGCTTTGTCTCGATTTGGACATGATGTGTAGGAAACCTCCACCATGTGTCTCGGCTGACTCACTGCAATTGTCGACAAAGGCCGCCAACCAGTTCGGGAGGCTCAAATTCCGTGGCTCTGTGTGCAATCACACCTGCTGGCACTACGATGACGTCCATTTTTACTCGGCCACGTATTCAAGGTTTGTGCCGGTGGAGCCTCGATGGTAAGTCTACTTGCTTTGGTCTCACGTACACCTTGACTCGCCACGGGTTGGCGAATTCGGGCGTGTATATAAAGCTTTACGCTCGCCGCCTACAAGTGCAGTCTCAGACTCCATCTTCGCCCGCCTTCGTCTGCAATCCCCGGCTCTATCGCGTTTACCATGGCAAGACCCTGTTCCACGAAGCCAAAACGTACATCGTGGATGCTGGATGAAGACAGCCATGCTGCAGAGACTCGCAAAAAAACAAGAACATCGGTCTGCGACGAAGGTGTGGTTTACCTCCCCCAGTTCATCCGTAGATACTTCAGTGTCATCCACAGCCCTAGATGCCCCATCCCAGCCATCTCGCCGATCTTCTAGAGCAAACATGGGGAAAGGCGGTCAGAAAGCGCAGCTAGAGAATATTGAGCGCGCCCAGACCCAGAGTTCCACCAGGATGTCAAAACTCGTCGCCGCCACTGCAGGTGAACCAGTGAATCCTATGGCTCCAGTCGCTCTCGGTGCAAAGGTGGCCCCGTCTAAGGAGCCTCTTGGTGACACGGTGCGCAAGCACTCTTACAACCTTGTCGTTTGGCTGGCTAACACGGCCTCAGACTCTTGCAGATGCTCAGATGCACTCGAGTGCTCGCCCGCCACCTCTCCCAACCTATCGAGCTTCAACGGAAGGATCACGCTATGGCTTCAAACCCGCACCTGTGGCTTCCGCTACCCATCACGGTCTAATTGCGCCGACACTGGTCAGATCCCCTGCCCTCTCTCGCAGTGGATCTACTGCGCCTTCCTTTCGTGGCGGATCTGCTGCGCCCACCTCTCGTAGTGGATCCACTGTGCCCTCTTCTCGTGGTGGATCTACTGCCCCGTCCTCTCGCAGTGGATCCATGGTTCAGGCTCGGAGCAGCTCGTCTCAGATGCTTCAACTAACCCGTGCGCCTTTGACAAGGACCTACTCAGCGTATAGCTTGGAAGACATGAACCGTCAGTTTCGCCCCTCTTCGAACGTATCGCAACCCCCGCCATATGACAACGCTTCAGGTGATGAGAACGAGGATCTCGTTGGCTCACAGCTCCACCAGGAGGAACATACGAATTATCAACCGGACGAGCCTCTTATTGACGAATTATCACCTGACGAGGATGAACGGATGGCTGAGATGACTCTTCGACTCCGGCCAGAAGGTGAGCGATGTGATGTCGCCCTTTGGAATGTGTGCTCAGACACTCGTATATCCTAGATCCAAGCAGTAACTCGATTACTCGCCGCATTCCCGACGATCGAGATATTGGTAAGTATTCGCATACCAGTGAACAAGATAATTTATTTACAAAAATAGATCCCGTCTTGCTTGTGGAGGACTCCTCTGATAACCATTTGAACAATCGTGTTCGCGCCGGTCGAGGTACAGGTAAGATCTGTTTGCATCACGGCATACTGACTATAAACCCACACAGACTCTACCGAGGAACACGCTGACAGTAGTCATGACGTTGTCAGCGAACACCATCGGCGCAACCGCTTCCCTCGTCCTCCAGATCCATCGATGCTTCGTGATATTCGTCTCCAGCAGCAGCCTAATGCCATGGGGCAACAGCGCACTCGCAGCAACAATGAAGTGCCGTCCACTTTTTCTCCCGTCGACTCCCAGGCCCCACCTGCTCCGCAGACCCTACCCGCTCCATCCCAGTCCCAAACTGTGGATGCTCCCCCCGGTCCTCTGGATGGGCCCCCAACCAAGCTGCGTGCTTATCCCCTCGGTTTCCGCATTGTAATCGAACGCGCAAAACTGATCGCTCAGTGCAATGCCGCTTTCGTTGATCCTTTCACCAGCCGATCACAGTTCCTCGATCATAGAAGCAATGAATTTTTTACCGAAGCCCTGGCCGAAACCCAGAATGTAACCCCCGGTATGAGTAACAGCTATTGATAACTAACTTATACTGAATCGTCTTCACAGGATACTGGCCGCAATACCAGAAAGAACTATCTGTCCTAGTAAGTATTTAAATGTCCGTTATTCGTGTTCTGATGACAACAGCTCTGGGAGGCGATGATGACCTGGCGCTCGACACTGAAGTCCAAGGCTCGCGAGCTCGTGCCACGCTTTTATTCTCTGGGCGACAGGTTTACTCCTGCCGAGAACAAAGCCGAAGCACAAGCACTGATTCGAGGCTCTACTTTCACCTTCGATGGGGTCGATGTCGAGGTACGTGCGTCTTAATACCTCTGCTCAAAGCTAACGATCATTACAGGGATCAGCGAACAACATGGCTGCTCCTGCGTTGGGCGTCCTTATTGTATCGTTCTTCTACAATGGACCCTCCTCTTTAGCCACCACCTTTCCTAATGTCTTCACAGGCGAAGTACCGCGTGTCACCGTTTGTTTGGCAGCAACTGCGGTAACCTTTTCTCTTTCTTTACCTTCATGCCAATGCTGACTCGTTCTGACAGTTGCGAGCCGCTATCGATGAGTATACCGCGACCGGCGTCCGTGAAGATCGAAAATTCGAGTATCACGGGTACTCGAAAATTTACACCCAGTTTCGTTCGATGCAGTCCGTGATCGATGCAAATCCAAAACACGCTGCGAAAACGCAAGAACTGAGAATCAAATGGGCGGCTTCTGCTGAGTAGGTCCCATTGATATATCAAGTAATCCTTATGAACGCGGCGTATTTTACAGCGTGCCTGCCAATGATCCCGGCAACATTATCGCTTTCGAGGACGATTTTCAGCCGATTTTGGATTGATCTGATTGCCGCCTGCTCGTGTAGCGCAAAGTGGGGTTCGGTTCTCTCGCCTATTTGTTCCCGCTTCCCCGTTCCTACTTAGTGCCTGTTCCTGTCCATTTCCCGATTTGCATGTTTCATAATTAGCCTTACCAATATTACCTTTTGTGTGGTCTCATCTGCATACACTGTGATGCCACTGGCATCATTCTGGCTAAGTCTAGGAAGGTCTGTCAAGGGATACTTTTCAACAATGGAACCCATATAGCTTCATTATCCACAGATCTCAGACAGATCTGTGAAGATCTGGATTACTAGGTACCTGTCTTTAGAGTCTGTGAGGATATGCAGCCTGCTACAGTTCTGCACAGACCAAGGTCAGTTTGCTGATGTAGTAGTTATCCCATGATCAAGACTGACTTACTTGCATTGTTGTAGTTGTAGTATTCATCCATCGTTGGTTATCAGGCGGTGTCAGATGTGTGGGATCGTGAATGTCTGGTTCGTGGAGAGGTTGGGATTAATGGTGCTTGGAGGCTTTTCACGACAAGTAGACTGATCATGAGTAAATACCACCAATGCCGTTTTGTCGTTTGCATGGCAGAAAGGTATCAGGTGAAAAGCTTGGCGTTCTGCAGACCAACATTGTTACACATCCGAAACATTCAACTGAGAGTTGATCGCTTTCATGCAATGTGATGATTCAGTCCGCGCTGTCAATTGCCTTCATCACTTTACGTGTTTCAAATTCAGCGCCATCTTTGTAATTTTCATGGTCCGGTGTAAGTGCTATTGTTATGTTGCTAACTTACTGTGCCTTGTCGCCGGTCTCCTGTGTGATCGTGTGTATGGTAATGAGTGAGTGCACAATCTCGAGACCTCGGTCGTACATACCTTCCAGAATGAACGTTAGCGTGAACTTAGAGAGTTTGTCCAGCGCTTCTCTGGCGGTTGCAATGTGGGTGAAGTACAGGCACGGGACGGATATGTTCTGAACCAGACCTGTTCGGGACGTCGGCCAATACGTTCCCATGTTTGACGATAAATAGCTCTTACCCATCAACTCTGTCTCAGATGGACAGTGTTCAACTTTGTTGTTAATCGTGATCGTGCCTTCTGGATGGTCCGTCACGATCAAAGGCAACGGTACCAGAATTACGTGGCAGGGTTCGTCCGGCCATCTGTTGACTTTGTGTTTATGTTAATGTTCGTGGTACATACCAATTCATGCGATTCTTACCTACGATATAGGCTGAACGTGGGCTCATGTCAGATTGGGGTGTGAGAGTTGTAACCGACGGCATCGAGTCAAGCATTGTACTAGACTGAGCAAGATCATGTGGTTAATTCTCGATTTCCGATAGAAGCCGTTTGATTTTTGTCTGTGCAGTCGCTTGGTTACAATCCGACGCCGTCACTTGTCAAAGTTGATGTGCTGGCTACTGAAATTGAGTGGAGTGGGCCAGGGTACCATTTGCACGAGACTGCGTATTGGAATATCTTCTGTCAAGGCGCTCTTTCATTTATGACATCGTGGATCATGCTGTTTGTCTCATGTGTAGGTCAGCCAGACGTTTGAGTAGTCTGTGTCCCAGTCATGAGGAAGCATAGCATGTGTCTATCTTTCATTGTCAGTGAATCGTGACAGAGTTCAGAGTTGACCCATCTTGCTACTGCGGCCCGAAAGTGACATCGTTTCCACAATTTGACTTAATTTGTTGCTGTCAGGCTTGTCATTGTAGATATGGTATGGCAGTTGAAGTGAATTGGAGTGGGTCAAGGTACCTTCGTCGCATTTGGCATGGTCAACTGCCCTCCACTCTTTGGGTTTCAGAAGGATCGAGGCTGGACATGACTCATCACGTGTTGCGTCTTGTCAACACTTTGACTTACTCGGGAGTGCCGCCTGCGTCGGTTGCGTGTCTCGTCAACACCTTGACTTATTCTTCAAGTTTCAAATGGGATCGTTCAGTTACCACGTCAAACCATCAGCTCGGAGTTTCCATTCATGGTTGAAACCTTCCAGTTATCCGGCGGTCAGGAGTGACATGTCTCTTCACTTAAAATGTGCAGAATTGAATGTTCTCGGTTCGTCAACTTTGCTTACCGATCTCCCTGTTGTGTTCATGATGAAAAGGTATAGGTCTTCAGTTCTGTCTGAAGCAGTGCTGATCTGACCTAAATCGTTTACAGGAAGAATACTGGCAAGCGGCGTGCTATGGGAAAAGGGTTCGTACTGGCTTCACTCGTTCTCTTGGTCTCTGAATTGTTCGTTTGCACAGCCAATCCTCCAGGTTGGATTTGACATCGGGTGATGGACCGTATGTACTCATGGTCTACTTAGAGTGGTTGTCAACTTGAACGTGCAACACTAGAACTGGTAAAGGTTGCTCTGGCAAAAGTGACCGGGAAGAGTCACCACTGCTGGTCTTGCCTGGAACACGGAAGAGGAAACCTTCTCAACGGTAGGTCTTTTTGTTTCATGTGGTTGAGCTCATCAGGGATTGATCGGCGCTCCAGTTTGTTGGACTCTACAGTTTCGGTCCCATTGAAGGCTGGTCGTAAACGTGGGCGGGTCGAGGAGCAGACAGTGGTTTCACAAGTTGCTACTGTCGCTTCGTAAGTGACCATCATTACTTTATGTTACAATTGTTGACGTCTTGAAGTACTCATCTGGGAGACGATGAAATAGAAGCTGTTTCCAATGGATC
>JBBPMW010000500.1:0-13510 GCA_038090535.1 Tylopilus alboater | reverse complement strand
AGATTTTTTTTGGATATGTTAGAATTAGTCACAGGTTGTATAATAAAGTCCTTGGCAATCCCAGGGAACTGCCAAGGGCACTCCCAGTTGCATGATTTTCCATAGCCTATCTATTCACTACAACCAACATGACTTCCAACTCTTCAGCTTAATTAATCGAAGCTGTTTCTAATCTAGGAGGTGAGTGACTCTATCAGCAAATGAAAAACTCAAATTATTAAAGCCTTGGTCATCCTCAGAAGGCATATCCACTTCAGTAGGATTAGGCCACATTAGTTTGGATATGTTTGGATTCCCTATTCACATTTTACTGTAGGTTTGATATTAGTTCACTTGATTCACTCTAATTGCATGATATAGCCAAGCTGCAGAATGGTGGACTATAGTGAACAACACCTAGGAAACAGCTGCAGGTACACTGGAGACTGTATATTATCTTGAGACAAATGTTCATACATTAAGCAATGCACTTTCAGGTTTCTTGACTTAGATGCAAGAACTGCAATACTAGCTTGAGCAAAGCAACAACAAAATCCTGAATGTTGTGCAGGAATGCAAGGCTGACAAAGCAGATGTCCAGGAGCTTTCTAGAAAGGTGGGGGAGATAAGTTCTGGACAAAGGGGATTTCTTGATTTTATCCTCAAGTTTTTTTTGTTGTGCAGTCTTCCTAGAATGCCTGTGCTTCTAATTAATTGTTTATGTAGTATGTACTTTCTTGTTGTTGCCACCACTGGACTTAACTTGACATGGTACTGGCTTTTTAAACTTCATAACTGTTAGGAATGAGCCTTTGCTTTAATTTGAGTTTGAATTACACAATCAATTATACAATCAAATAGCAATATACTAATCTTGTTTCCAAAGATCAATTTATCAACTAATATTCCAATTCTACTGGCCCCAAAAATAAACTCCAAGGTTTCAAAAATGAATCCTTTCTCATATCAAGTATCTGGTTGCTATAGTAAATTATTTAGAATGCATTTCAAACTCAAAATGGTGGAGTTGAACTGCTTCTGAGATTGGTTTTAATACAGTGAAGGGTTCAGCACGAGGAATATATACTTACCATTTGGTAAGGAAGCAGGAGATCTGGGAGAAACCAAACCAAATTTTTTCCTTGAATGTTGATGATTGTGGTAGGGCTAGGAAAGGTATCCAAGCTATTCTTGATGAAAATTTTATTTGAAACATGTTTTTTTTGTGATTCAGCAAACCTATCATAATCTCATTTGACCAAAACTAGACAATACAATTGAGTTATTATTTCCAGGATAAATCTCACTCCATTTCATCCAATTTGGTGCTCAAATTTGCACCAGGCCTTGTGCTCTCAATTTTAATATGGCAAGAATAATATAAAACTGCAGAACTAAAAGTTTTACCTAGACTTCTGAAGTTTTTTGATGATAAGCTGCCCCTTCTAGAGAATAGGACTCTTTACTACATTATCCATAATTAAATGAACATGATATATAGAAGAGCACATATATCTGTTTCTTGTTTGGGATGATCTTTCTTTATCATGGGTTGTGAAAGAGATTAGTGGTGGTAAGATGAAGATACCTTTCTTACACATAGATGAATGCCAAATGAGGTAGACAAATTATCCAAGCTTGGATTGATGTGTTAGTAGATAAGTTTAATTGTGTGATCATATGATCTATGTAGAAAAGCATTATGGATGTTACTATATAGCTGTTTTACTTGTTTCCTTAACTGTAATATAAAAATCAAAGAAAATGGCTATAACCAGAATATCAAGGGGGGCTCATTCCTTGATACCCTGGTCCTAGATTTGAAAGTATAGTATATATTTCAACAAGCAAAGAAAATATAAATATCAATATAAATATAAATGGCTGATTTTGGAGGAAAAGGCTTCAGGTCAGTGATAGTTCAAATAACACAGAAAGACATACTCCATGCCTAAGGAATGGCTTTAAGAAACCTGCAAGCTTGAATTAGTTATATTCAGTATAAAAGTGATAGCATACCTTGTCACTGGTAGAGAAAATAGATACTAAGAAATGGTATGAGAGGAATGCAAGTGTACCCACATATGTACCACACCATTCCAACAAGCTGCCAATTTCAGTGAAAAAATGCATGAGAGAGAATCAAACCTTCCTGCATTTTTGAAGCCCTTATGCCTAAAGAAAGAGCAAAAGGGATGCAAATGCATCCATACACCATACTACCCTGATGTGCCACCAACTCCAATGAAGAAATGCATGAGAGGGAAGCAAATGCCCATACATACTGCACATTTTCAAAGCTCTCATGCCAAAAGAAAGAAGAAACAATGCAAGAGAGGTGCAAACATGTTCATATACTGCATTGTTCCAATGTGCTGCCAATTTCAATGAAGAAATGTACAAAAGGAAAGCAAATGCCCTCACAAACCATGCATTTTTGAAGTCCACTGTCCAAAGGAAGAAATGATGCAGAGGGATGCAAATGCATCCATACACCACACCATCCAAATGTACCACCAATTTCAATAAAAAAACACACAAGAAGAAAACAAATTCCCATACAAACCATGCATTTTTAAAGCCCTTGTGCCCAAAGAAAAAAGAAAAAGTGCAAAATGGGTGCAAATACATTCACATACTACACTGCTCAATGCACCACTTGTCTCCCAAAAAGCTCACCTGGAGGGTTGGTTAGTAAATGAGACATGAAGGCAGTGCACACTGGCTATCTATTCTTTTGGCACCAAAGAGCAAGAAAAATTAGCCTAGAAGGTTGGTTAGTAAGCAAGACATGAGGTCAGTATGCACCAGCCATATATTCCCCCAGCACCAAAGAGCAATGAAAACCTGATTAAGTTTGTCAGTGAGTGAATTGTGAATTGAGTACTTACTTGATTTGTTCAAGACATTTTTTCATGATGCTGGCTGCAATCCAGCATAATGAAGAAGTGGATTGTCAAATGTGGTTAGCTAGCAAAGGGGCAGCAAATGGCAAGTAATATGTGATCCTCTTTATTCTCACTTTCTTCTCTACTCTACTCACCACAACCCTCTTAATGGCTCCAACAAAACAAACTGCCAAAAAGTCCACTTCTATTGTGGCAGAACAAAAACAGATCCTGCCCAGCTAACCTTCATTAGAAGTAGTGTTGCCATAGACCAGTTAGCCACAAACCAGTTTCAGTTTCATTCAGTTTCAGCAAAGTTTAGTTTGTGACCTTGCAAATGTTTGGCTTTTGTAGACATTTCAAGTAACACATTAATAGGACAAGGCATTTTGAGAGGATAGCCAGATGCTTGCCAGTTGAATTGAAGCAAATTCTTATCTAATATTGCCTGAACATTCCTGAATAGTAAATAGATATATGTGTAGTTGGGCTGGTTGGTAAATGATAGCCTATGAGTGTACTGTAAAAATGGCCAAAACACTTTTGAAAAGGACTTGCATAGTTCTTTGACCAAGATATCTTGCTTCATCTGGAGGATTGCACTTCTGCAAATTGGAGTCCCATTGAACCATGGCAATGATTCACACAACAAGTATATATATGGGTAAGTCTTCAAATTTAATGGAAGCAGCTGTGGCATAAGAAACAGATAGAATCCTAGCAAAGTAAATCAATATAACAATGACAGCTTCGAAACTACTGAATACTGAGTAATATAGAAAGACCCACGCATTCCTGCTGGGGGTCAGACCGTGTCTGCAATATGGACTGCTTACTAGGCATTAATCCAATCCACCACTACATGGGTGGACTGCATCGTATTGCATGACTAAGCTCTATTCTTAAACAGACCCACCGGAAAGTGCTGGGGGGCATTTACCTAAGCTTCTTTCCACCTGCCTATAGGTATGGCTTGGGAGTTACCCAATTAGGGGGACTGCTTAAGTAAAACTTAGCTGAGTAATATAGACTATATAGTTCTACTGTTACAATCATACAATTGGACAGCATATTCCTTTTCACTTTCTTTTCCCTTTTCCTCCTTTACCATTTATATTCTAATCATTTATCTTCTACTCTTTTTCTTTTACTGGTAGGATGCAGTACTCTTGCAATATGCACAAGTGTGGATAACACCAGCATGATCGAAGATGTGAACACAAAAATGTGCATGTGTGATAGATAGTGCAGGAATGAAATGATGACCAGGTTGTGCCACAAAAACTTTCTTGTGAGCTGCTTGGCTATGCAAGAAAAGTTATTTGAGCTGCTAAGATTAAGGAATGACACAATATTGTCCCATGAGTCTGGACCATGGAGATTGAATGGGTCCTTCTGGAGGAAAGCAACATTGGGCTTTATCTTCATATCCAAATCCATTGGTATGGATTTCACAGCAAATTGCGCTGACCAGTGGCACTGCATTTCTGTAAGCTCTTGGCTTTTTGCTCTTGTTTGTAAACCCACTGAGCATTTGGCTTTGCATACTACTAGGGAGTGGAGGGCAATAGTGATCTGATTGAGCCATACTGCCATTTGGGTCTCCTGGAATATGGCCATGGATGGTAGAACATCCTGGGACTGATTGGTTGACATTCAACCACTATCACGCCTCCCACCATGGGAAGTAGAGGATACTGGAAGTTAAAGGATATGGGGTAACTGGTGTGGTTTCCAACCATCCAACTTGGGATCAAAAAGGTACTGCTTGCCATCAGATTCTACAACTTTCAGATCAGTGACATGTGAGAGTTGAAGATCCATTTCTGCTTGCAGAAGAGTCTGATACATGTATAAAATGTAGTGTGTGGAAGACTTGCGGTCATTACTACTCAACAGCAATGGTTCTTCTATGGTGGCATCTTCCAACTCATTGTGAAGATCTTCATTTAGTGGAACCACCTGATAAAGTCTTGCAGAAGAGGGAACCAAGGCCATTGTCAACTTAAATGGGGTGAGTGAGAATGAGGTAATTGCATTTTGATATGGAGCAGTGGCAGGAGGCTGCATAGCAGAGGGGGGATGAAGGCAGGCAGCAGACAATGTCCATATTAGTATATAAATGACATGTTGACAGAAAACAGCATCCACAACTCTGCAAATATAGGCCACAACATCCCAAGGAACAATATGTTGTTCTAACTACCATGTGAAAGAGAAGAAGAATTGCTTATTCCAATACTTATTGAGCCAAAAGTCAGTGCTGAGCTCATAAGCCATGTGGAAGCTGAGTTATAGGTTGGCTGCCTTCCCAAAGCATGGAATAATCTGTGCAGGGGAACAAAGATGAACCAGAGAGATCACATCGCCAACATGAGAACCACTCTCCCTCATCACATGCCTTAGGGAATATAGGCCAGACATAGGGTCAGGTGTAGGTGAAACATTGAAGCGTTGCATATATGTATGCAAAAAAAGTGTTGTTGTTGATGAGATGAAAAATAAGATAAAGCTGTATGACCATTTGTCCTGTCAGATGCAGATTCAACAAGATCAATGCTAGATGTAGTTTGAGAAAGAACAAGCAAACATACCATCCAAGCCCCCAATAGGCCAGTCACTGTTCACTGTTGGGCTGATGATTGCACAATTACAAAGACCAGAAGGATGCTGTTGCGAAAGAGGAGCAATGAAAATGGTTTGTGCAAGCTCCACTGATATTGGGTCATGCCAGGTCATAATTGCATTTAAATTTTTGACCAGATTTGTAGCCTCTCTGTTGAAATGATGGAACAAAGTGCAGTTGAATTCTGTCCTGCCACATCATGTAGTTCACCATGTGAACAGCAATCCAAATATCTGAGAATGGTGTTACAAAGTTTAAAAAGCCTAAAATGTTGCAAAGCTTCAGATATGGTCATCCTTAAAGTGGGCTTAAGGGCTAGGTAAATGGCTGTGGTAGCCAAAGCGAAGGTTTGCAACAGCTGTGGGACTTGAGAAGGTCCTTTGCTTGTTAGCACATGAGTGATTTGGAAATAGTCAACAACTTTACGAGTCGGAGAAATGTAGAGAAGAGTATTTTGTATCTCTTCATCTGGCTCATACTGCTCTCTGTCATTGTCATTATCACTGCTGTCAGCCTGGTTTCCAATCCCAAGTACAGTTATAATTTGAGTTGTGAGGTCAAATCGGAAGCATTTATTGGCATGATTGAGGTGGTGAACAATCTGGAAATGGTAGTTTTGGTTATTCCCAGCACATGTGGAGTTCTTGAGCTTGGTGATGTGGGTGTGCTCTGTGATATCTGTGTTCCACTGCATCACAGCCTCCAAGTGCCAAATGGAAGGGACAATGTGTTGTAGAAGTTCTAACTTAGAAATGCAGAAATGTTCATATACTCCAGCAGCAACAATAGAGTCTTTGTGATCATGGAAGGACTGCAAAGCAGAATCCAATTGTTGTAATGCATGTTCATCAAAGAAGGGTATTTGAGCAAGATACCAGAAATCCATTAGTGCACAGATGGCAGTGAGAAATTGCAGGGGAACTGTGCCAGCAATGATTGCAACAATGTACTGCTGGATCACGTGATGATTGCATCCTGTTACTTGTTTGAACTTGGAAATTCCTTCTTTGAACCCATGATAGTCAATCTCATCACCACCTATAATGGCAATGCACCATTTCAAATCATGGTCAAAAAAGAATCTGTGAAAATGATAAAGCACCTCTGGTTTCAAGAAATAAGCTGGATCCCATAATGGCCAGTCAATCTAGAAGGGGAAGCTTGACAAATTTGATGAAGTCATTGGAATTGCATTCTGAGCATATTGCATGGATTTTGTATCTGGTTTGATCCACAGTACGACATGGATGAAGGACATTGTCACAAAAATGGCCATGGAATGCAGTGGATATAGGAGGTGCTCTCATACTTGTGCATGAAATCAAGGATTGCTCAGGAGTATCTGCAGTATATGCAATGAGAGGCATATATAACAGTAACACAAATTACTGACAGGATCACTTATCATGCCCTGATGGCGGCAGCAACTTTCAATGGATGCAACACAATGTCTAAGCAGTGGTGAAATAGGCAATGAAATAAGAGCCCACAGACTTGTGAGTTCTTCAAAATGAAAGAAGGAACTGGAAGGAGTGCAAGGAGGAGGAGACTATGGAGTGAACCCTTACTATGAACATTAGGGTCAATGTTGGCAAGGCTGATGAGTAATAGATGTGCAATGTGATTGCCAGACATGACTGATATGTTTGTCTTGTCCGATGAGAGGGTGACATCTAACAGCATAGTGCCCTGTGGTAGAGCATCCTGGAATAGGTAAGCCACACCACGCTTCATATTAAATCATCTTTTTACCTGCGATTCTCAAGCATGGTTTCCAGAAAGCCAATCCTCGTAGACATGGACCAGACAAGCAGCTGTTGACCAGACCTTTCATGGGATGAATGAGATATGGCACTCAAACAGTGGATGGCTTAGCAATGCTTGTAGGCAATTGATGGAATTCCAATGATAAAGGGTCACAGGACACTTTGTTGTGACTACTGGACATATGGAAAGAGACATCCAATGAGGTCCAGATGGAAACATCTCTGCAAGTAGGTGCAGCTGCCTCACAGACTGGAATGAGGTGGGGAACATCTTCACCTGCTGACTTAGTAAGCTGATGCCCAGAGCAGCAAAGAAAAGGGTGTTGACCAGGTCCAAGGACAGAAATCTGTCAATCATAGCCATGCTAAGACCCAAGCATAGCAGACACAATCCTAGCTGCCAATCTGTTTGTGAAGCAAAGGGGAAAAATAGATTTTGTTGGCACAGTGACCCATGTTCATTAGAAAAAAAGTCCTCCATAAATATCCTGCCTCCAGGAAATGTTTGAGGGGCACATGGATGATGCTCTGTTGGCATCATTTGGAAGGATATGAAGAAGACATTCAGAGAGGATGAAAATTGGTACAGGAGTAACTTTATTGCCTCGATCACATCTCTAGCAGGACAGAGGATGCTCCAAGGCTCTGTCTATCTGTGCCTGGTCTTTTCTACTGACTACAATATGGGTTACCAGTTTGGCCCATGCAACACATACAATGTTCATCATGAGTCCCCACACTGGTTGCAGACTTTGTGACGGAGCAGTTTAGGATTAGGCTGGAGCATATACAGCAGTTTATGAGTGAAGGAAGAACAATACAATATCTCCTCACCTTTGATGTAGCTGATCTGCCTAGGATCACTTGGAAACTCCCTTGTGGCTGGATCAAACTGGTGTAGGACTTGGCTGTTGTGTGCTCTCTCTAATAGAAATGTTTAGATTCCCCTTCCCTGCCATCATTATGCATGCACCAATAGGCCTTGACAACCTCACAATCAAATGAGCACTAGAATGACACACCTTCATCAAGGAGGTGATCCAATTCCAAAGGGTTAGGTTGAACAAGAATGTGAAGATGGATAGGATTGAGATGTAGGCAGAGACAATCAAGATAGAAGGAGCAGCAGTTTTGAAGGCAAAGGAAATCATCACCTTCAAGTTCATCATGGAAGGATTCAGCCTTGAGTTAGCTTGATGCGGCAACTCTGCATGACCTGCAGCAAAGATACCTATCTCAACCCAACTTGCACTTTATGCCAAAGAATTGTCACAAACTCATTCAAGAATTGGTCTTTCATTGATGCCAAGGATAAAGTGGAAGAAGTAGAAGGAGCTTGACTTCCCTGTTGAAGAAGCCACTCAGGTCATGAGCAATGTTGGGCAAGAGAAGATGACAGAAACCAAAGAGACAGCAGAGGCAGTATCCACAAAAGTAAAGGGGAGGAAGAGAAACTTGAAGAAAAAAAAAAAAGGAAGAAACAGAGCCACTGGTGAAGAGGAAAAAGAGTAGGACTTGAGATGGCATCAGTAGTACCCTGAACTCCTCCTCTGATGGACTTTATACTACACTTGTTTATTGGTGTCACCATGATAATCCTTTAGTTACTTGTTACTATGTTCACTACAGTCAATCTCTATTTGGACTTGAAGTTAATTCTTGCTTATATGAAAAAATGAGTCTAAGTAATGTATCAACAACAACAATTGATCCCAACAAAAGGATACAAGAGTTTGATCTGCTAGTACAAAAATGGATGATGGTTGTATTGATTGATGGATGTAACAAACTTGTTAATCAATAAAGACCTTACCTATTTTCCATACGAGCAGATTACCCAGAATCAAATCACTTGTGTTTAAGGCAGGCTTTAGAGGACTTGTGAATTGACAGCAATGAACAACAAGCTGGTACTAACCACAAATTGTTATGCTACAGTACTACCCTACTAACCAACTTAGTTAACAGTAAATATCTAGATTGTAAATCTTAATAGTAGAAAAGACCTAGAGTTGAACATGAAACATATTATTATCAACTACAAAATATGAGTGTCACAACCCTAGATAATAATATGTGTCATGTTTAACTCTAGATCTTTTCTACTCTCAAGATTTATAGTCTGGGTATTTACTATTAACTAAGTTGGTTAGTAGGGTAGTACTAGCATTGTTAACAATTTGTGGTTAGTACCAGCTTGTTGTTCATTACTGTCAATTCACAAGTCCTCTAAAGTCTACCTCCACTGTCTCTTTGGTTTCCATTGTTACCTCTTGCCCAATATTGCTTATGATCTGAGCAGCTTCTTTGACAAGGAGGTCCAGCTTTTCTACCTCTTTCACCTTATTCTCAGGATCAACAAAAGACCAATTCTTGAATGAGTTTGTAACAAGTCTTTGGCATAAAGCACAAGTTGGGTTGAAATTGGTATCTTCACAGCAGGTTGTGCAGAGTTGCTGTTGAACTAACTCAAGGCTGAATCCTTCCACAATGAACCCAAAGGTAATGGTTTCCTTCATCTTCGAAACTGCTGCTCCTTCTATCTTAATCATCTCTACCCATAAGATATGGTACTGTTCCAACGGTAGCAAAGACCAGCAACAGAAAGGCAGAGCCTTGGAACATCCTCCATTCTGCTAGAGATGTGATGGGGGTGATAAAGTTACTCCCATACCAAGTTTCATCCTCTTCAAATGTCTTCTTCATAACCTCCCAAATGATGTCAGTGAGTAAACAAAGCATGTTACTGCATGTTCTGCTTGCCAGCTTGCTGCCTGAGCCTGTCATCCTGTCATACTCAATGACACATTGGCATTTCATTGTGGTCATTGAGGTTTTAATAGCAGCAGTAGGAGTTTGCAACATCATTTGGAGAGATGTTGTCAGAAAAAGAATATGGGTCAGATTCCACAAGGTCAGATTTTATACTGTGAGAGCAGACTTTTATTTGCTTGTCCATCTACTTATTAGATATGTCTCTAGGGATTACTGACATAGGCACATTCTGCATATAGGTCACTATATCTTATGCATCAGCTAGTAATTTCATAATGTAAGGATTTATTCACAAGGGGGAAGGTATAGTTGTTCACTGCTAGTCATGTTCAGGGACTTTGTCCTTTTCTGTCAAACCCTGACAAATCCCAAGTTGTTCCATATCACTAGTGTACTTAGGTGTATGTCATAGTATGTTATACATATTAAAATCAAGCATTCATCAGGGTCCAATATAGTCAGCACTCTATTCCTTCACATTTTCACAGCTACTTGATGTCATGTCCATCCTCAATAGCTCCTCTTCAGGGATTTTCACCACAATCAGGTTTATTGATGACATCTTAGTTATATTTTTTTTACTAGTACTGTCATGATTGTCCTCATGGCCTGATCCATTGTCCTCCTGCTCTTCTTCCATCTTGGCAGCTGTTTGAGATGGTTGAAGGAGTATTGCACTCTCAAACAATTGCCATTTCTCATCATGATTGAGGATGTGGCAAATCTGGTCATTGTAGTGCTGATTATTCATCATGGAGGCTAGGTCCTTCATGACTTTGATATGAGTGTGTTCTGTGGTGTCTGCTGACCATTCAGCAAGGAGCCCACCTATGTGATACTTAAAATGACATGTTGCATCAACTCTAGCTTCAGGATATGGAAGTGGTCTAATATGGTCTTATGACCTTGACAAAGGCCATGGTTGAGAATTGCCTGCTTGGAATTCTGAAACTTGTCAAGTGCAGCCCAGATCCTGTTTTGCATCCATGAAGTAATAGCTAGGGCCTGGAATCCATAGCATCCAAAAATAACATAAATGTAAGAATCTATGTACTTATTGTAATGCTAACCAATACTAACACAAACTTTGAAAGGTGACCCAGGATCAGGACAAACTCCAGGCTGGATTCCCAAGCAGGTGGAATTTGAGATAGAAGACACACAGCTGATTCTCAAGGTTGCAAGGGCACATTATGCTGTCTGTCAGCTCAAGCATGACCTTGCTGAGGCCAAGAGTGTAGAGAAAAGCAACATGGTGCCATCATCCCAGAGGCATGTAAAAAGGAACTGGGTCTACAAGAGCCTGCATGAAGTTTCTTTGCCATGAGTGTCAGGGGTCCAACAGTTGAAGGCATTGCACTGCCCACTGCTAGTTTGTGGTGCATTGTGGGTGGTAACTGCAGGTATTGCATTCTCGACCAACAAGCTATGATCAGACATGGGAGGGAGAAACATGGAGGAGGGATTCTGGCCATGATGAAGTATCAAGTGTCAAAAGTGCAAGTACTGTTCCTTTGTGTCAGCCACATTTACTTCAAGGTCGACCTGGGGCTGATGGCCTCATTGTACATTGATGCATGTGACTATCTGCATGCAGCATTCCTACGAGAATCAAGTTTTGATGAAGTCATGTCCATGGATGGCTCATGAGACTGCCCTCCATTGTTGAATGTTACATCCACACTGGGACAGATTTATGCTGGAGGTCCAGGAGAATATGGACCAGCTTTGTGTTGCATATGCCTGAAAAGTGAAGCATATGGTGGATGACAAGGAAGGCATCTTTGATATTTTGCAGATGAATGTGCTGGGTCACCACAAAACAACCTGGGAGAACCTGAAACATTCAGCAAACCCATTTTTGCCGAGGAGAGTATTACTGAATGGCCAGGTTCCCCACAGCACAGTAAGTCCCATTTCATACAGAGGTTGGCAATAGTACAGGGCACAGTCTGATGGGACCACAATTCACCAACCAGGTCAAAATGTACTTTACAATGCAGTTGGATTGGATAACAACAGAAACCATACCAAGCTCTCTGTTAGGACAATGATACAGGTCTGGATAACACTCAACCTGTTCCAAAGCCCCAAGGTAGGACCAGCACACAGGGCAGAGGAAAAAGGAAGCCCATGATCGTACTACTGGATCTGTGGCTCCTCTGCTTCCTCCCAACGCTCAATCAGCCGTCTGGAAAACAGAAGAAGGGTTTCCATGCAACAATTGCCAGGCACATCTTTGTTGGCAAGGGTCTTTGGTAAGTAACTAACTCATTGTCTACTGGAACACAACCAGATAAGTATTGAGCATATCAATGCTGTTTTAATGTTCAACAATCCCTCCAGATTCGCTCAAGTGTTTCAGGTCATACTGCTTCTCACTTGGTCCCTTCAGCATGCCACAATCCACAATATTGACCAAGGCCACCAGCAAGGTAAGAACACCATCCTAGGATGGTCATTCTGCGTTTCATCATCAGATTACACCCTATGCATGCCCCCCACATTCCATCTGGTCTTCCACCAGCCTTCCTGCTTCCTCTTCCTCTTTGGCAGGTCCTAGCACTGCCATCCACAAAAACCCAGTTCTACCTTGGCATATATCAGGAATCATGCAATGTAATCAATTGGCTACAGACAGTGCTAACGCTGACATTGTCCACCACCATGAACCCGATCATGTGCAGAAGGATATTGAGCTGAAGAACGCTGAGGAAAATTGCATTGCCCATGAGGTAGAGATGCTGCAGCTGCAAATTTGGCTGGAAGAAATGCAGCAAAACTTTCAAAGGGCCAGTCCTTGTCGAGCAGATCACAGTCTTGATTTGTTACGCTTTTTTACAGATTGCAGTTGCCATCTTCCTTCCTCTCTCCCTTCTGTTGCTGCTGCTGCGACCATGCCAAGACCCACACTGTCAAATGCAAGACTGCTTTTTATTTACATGTGTCGACATAACAAGTGTTGTATTTCTCAAGAGGGCGATATATGAATCCATTTCTACTCAAGCTGTCCCAAATATGTAAACAGGTGTCTTATTAAGGTTTGCATGGATTGCTTGTCCTGGTGTTCCATCAGGGGCATCCACAACAATAGGTGCTCCTGGATGATATGGCTCTGATTCCTCTTGTCTAGCCCAAGCTGTCATCTTTTCCACCCCCAACTCTTCCTCGAATCAGATAATCATGTTGTGGAGGATAATATAGCATTGAATCCAATGCATTGCAATTTTTACATTTGTTGTGTTTGCATGACTAACTGAAGCTCATGGATATCCACCTCAAAATCAGTTGATGTGCTCTCTAAACAGAGCCGGGGATTCTGCTCTCTTGCTTCTGCCACTTGAAAAGCACCATTGGCCAGCAGTCCTGCGGCACTATTGGAGCTGACTGAGTTTCAATTTAAGCTGAAAAGGATGGCTGCTTGCACAACATCCAATGTTTACTGAATTCTACTTTGGTATGATAGGAAGAGCCGA
>JBBPMW010000499.1:0-17751 GCA_038090535.1 Tylopilus alboater | reverse complement strand
TTTGTAGTTCGCTGTCCTTAATCTCGAGTTGCTGAGCCAGAGTGCGCGCGTCCAATGCGGACGATTCACCGAATGTAGAACGGTAGCGTGCCAACTCTTTCGATATCTTCACGAGCTCCTCGCGAGCAGTCATCTCGGCCGTGATATGTTGCGCTACGTCAGGATGATCCGTGTTCAACGTGGAGAAAGCTTGTTCAAGCACCGCAAACTTGGCTTCAACATCACTAATCAAGGTCAGCCATCGAACTAAGGAAGAGGTCAAAGCGCTTCTCACTCCAGCTTTCGCTTCAGGTTGCGCACGTAGTCGAGATCATCAGACTTCCCCTCGAAAAAGTACTTCATCAGGTCCTCATCTCCGGACAGCGCTGCCAGCCTGGCTTTATGCCTCCCAACTTCTGACTGCAACTGCGATATCCGCTCCGACCGTGACTCCGCGAGTTCCTTGAGTTCATGTATAGACTGAAGTTTGATGGAGTCCCTGGCTTTCCGTTCCGACAATTCAGCCCCATACTGGTCGCGCAGTTCTCGGACTCGAAGGTTGTCTGCGTCCCGTTTCGACAGTAGCGTCCTGAGTTCTTGCGTCGCCTGTTGCGCTGTAACCTACGTGACGTGAGAATAGTCGACAGTGTAACGTTTCTACGACGGACTTGGATCTCTTCTTCAAATTCTTTTCGCGACGCCCGGAGTTGATCGAGCGTCTCGTTGAGCTGCGTCATCTCCTGCGCATTCTCTGCTAGCACGCTCTCCAGGTGCGACGCGTGATCGAATAAGAGCCTGTAATGCGGGGTTTCGTTGATGACCTCTATCGACGGCGCTCTCACCTAAGAACGAACGGTAAATAAGCAATGAAACCGGTATGACGTCCATACCTCGATCGCCAGACGAGTGACTTCTTCCGTCAGGTGGTTGTTTTCAACCTCGAGCGCCGAAATTCGTTCGTCCTTGCTTTTCAAAGCCTCCCGGATCTCCTCCGAATCTCCTGGCGACGGATGATCGTGTCCATTCGGCTGAGGGTGTTATGCCATCCAGTCAGCGACAGACCAACGCATTCGTCTCATACGTACCGGTGGTGAATCCGAATGGGCCTGCGGTGATCCACATTCCCGCTGAACGTCCTCCACTGCTGGTCCTTCCCTGGGCGACGATGACGACTGCGCTTGCATAGCAAACACAGTGCTACTCTTCAATCTATCAATCCGCGTCTCCGCAGCCGAGAGTTCCTCCTGGCATCGCGCCCTATCCGCCTCGGCCTCTTCCAACCGCTTCCGCATTACCGCGACCTCGGACCGCAGTGCCGTACACTATACCTCTAAGTGGACATGAGACGCAACCTGTACGACCAGACACGCACCTCTGTCTGCGCCTTTTGACAACGCTGATATGTTGCATCGTGACCGACAGCGGGTCGCGACCTGAGGAAACTCGTCACGAGACGTTGCGTCGCATGCATGTTTTGCTCGAGCGCTGTTTTCAGACTCGAATCGTTCGACACGTGCTGTGAGAGATCAAACAAGTCTGTGTAGACGATTACGCGTCACGTCTAATGCATACGCTAGATCCCAGACAAACCACCCACCTTGGGCCTCGACGACGACGTTCGGCATGTCATCCTGCGCAGTGAGCGTCCGTATTGTGTCTACCAACTAACATGAAAGCGGAACAAAACGTCGGTCAACGAGCCGTGCGGCACATGAATCCAAGACTGGAGACCTCACCTGTTCCCAACACGCGGCGATCGCGACCAAGCCCGCCTCACACGTATTCTTGCGTCGCTCCAACTGAGCGATGCGCGCCTGGCTTTTCTCGTTCTCTCGTGCATAATGGCGCATCCGACGAAACAAGGCGTCCTTGCGAAAGAGCTATATCCATGAAAAACATGTATAAAAAAGAGAGGAAGTGTGACTACGAAGGAGAGGTCGACGTGGGGTGTGCCCACCTCGAGCTGGTCGTCCGCCGTGGGCTCTGGGACGGCATCGGGGGTACCGTTGGCGATGGAGTGTGGACTTGGGCCGACACCGGGGGAGGTGACGATTCGTTTTTTTGGGTGGGCTGTGAGCTCAGCGTCGTCTGCGAGGGGACGTTTTCTGGATTCCATGATATCGCATAGAGACAAGAGAGAAACGCCAAAGAAACGCAGTGAGCAGTCAAACTTGAACCCGCGAGGAGTCTCTTCGTTGTCCTTTCAAACTCCGACTCCTCGTATGTGGTGGTTAGTAAGTACCACTGCCCGTACACTTGACAAATCAAGACTACTACTTTACAATGCAAGGCTCTCTTAAGGCGGTATCTGCGACTCAAATACCTTGTCTAACCCCTAGCTGATATTGTGCTCATGTCGTGCGTTCGTTAGTTCGGTATCTCCAACTCAAACACCCCCTTCTGCTCATCCAATTCCACCACCTCGCAATCTGCCTTGTCCCCGTTCCCAATCTGCGTCTCGACGCAAGTAAAGTCCATCGCCTGGCACCCAAAAAGCCGTCCTAATTAACAACAAACACACTAAACACAGCGCCCACGCACCTTGTCCAACACCGTCATCGGTTGATCTGTCAAGGAAACATGAGGCAGCGGCCGACCGAGCACAGATGAATGACACGTACGCCATACCCCCGTGTCATACACCACCCCCTGTCCCGCAGTTGCTACGAACGCCCTCATGGTTCCCAAATCCGGCCCGTCGTCCCATCCATTCAATGCCACAACCACCAAATACCGCCTCCCCGGCTCTCGGAGCGCTTCGTCCCCTTCAATACCCCCTCCGCCCATCGGCACGAATGATTGGTTCGTATACGGATGCCGCTCCAACACACCCAGCCTCACCCGCCCGTTCGCGACCGCCACAGGCTGACAACGATACACAGACAACCCCGACGTGGCACCCGCGCCGTCCGGATACGAGGCGCGCAACAACGCAAGCTTGTGGAATTTACTTGCTGTACCACCGTTGGCGGGCGTGATCTTTGTACCGCGCGGTGCTGCCGCGTGATCTCCGTACGCCTGAATGACCTGTCCATATGGCGCAAAGGCTTCATGTGTTAGCGGAAGAACGGGGATGACCCTGGCCTTTGTTACACCGTGCGTAATCCTCCCCTTATTCCATGTAGAGACTTGCTCCGTCTCCACGACACCCTCCCCCGATACAATCGCTGCCATAGCCAGACCCGCGGTCACCCCCCTCGTACCAATGATCCTCACCCGCTTTATCCCCCCATCTGGATAGATGGTCACTTTCACATGGCTAAACACATCTTCGGGGTTCGTCTCCAGTTGGAAAAAATGCCTCCTGTGCGGCCCCAGTTTCACTCGTGATAAGATTGGGACCCACACTTCGCTGTCACTCTGCGGGACTTTCCCTTTCGCTGCGTAGCATCCATGCAACTCGCAGCTCTCCGGAAAATTGCCCTTGAAATGGGCCGTATCTATCTCGGCGACCTGAAGCCTCCCAGCGGCACCCCTGTCACAATATCGGTCAGTCAGCAGGGGACGCGAGAAGAGGACGCTCACAATTGAATGACGACCCAGTCTTTATGTCCCTTTTGCCTACTCCGCTTGGTCTCCCATCCGTCACCCATATCCTTGCCTACAACGCGATTCACCAAACAGATTACGGCGGACAGCAAGCGCCATCCTCACCTCGTCCTGGCAAGACCAAATTCGAACCAACCCCGAAATGCTGGTCAGACGTGTACACCACCCGTCCGCCTGCAAAGACATGGGCCAGATCAAACGGTACTGTGTCGTCGGCCGGTTGAACGGGCGCGACGTAGCCATAGACCCTGAAGCGCGCCTAGAATTGCGTCCTTGGTATCACTTGTTCGGGACGACCGTTGATGTGCTTACGATACCGCCATCCGGATACATGTTGAGTTTGACATAGTTGAATCGCGTGGTGTCGGGAATCTTGAAGAGGTGCCGGGAGGAGGGTCCGAGTGGGACTTTTGGGAGGACCTCCGTCCACTAGGAGTACAAGTGACGGGGGGCGTGATAGAGAACGCGCGGGTGTGCGTACCGTTGCGTTGGTAAGGTCCGGATCAGACTCGGAATCGGGTGCCAGGAACGCGTCGACCGCGACTTCAGGTGCTTCGTTGCCTACGATGTACGTTGACGGTGTCAGTCCGCACGCACGCGTGACAGCTCATCAAGCGCAGTGCGCTCACCGTTAAAATGAGATGTGTCAATGTCAAAGCCGACGATAGTACCCGTCGTCCCGAGGCGGATGATGCACCTTGATCATCATCATCATCCCCATGCGAATGCGACACAACACCCAAACTAAAGCTAAAAAGAAATGCAGACGTACCAGTCGAACGTCGGATTATGCCTCTTCGTCTCCCATCCACTGTACAACGCGCCGTTGGATCCGAATTGACCTTTGAGACTCGGTGCGGGCTACGTGACGATGACAGTCGATCTGGATTTACTGATAGATCGGACGGCGATTGAAGACGGGGCTTACGTCGACGAGGAGGAGATGAAACGCCGCGGCAAAGAACTCGTCAGAGACGTTGACAATCTTTCCGCCGAGAGCAATGCTGGAGAGCTCTATCGTGGGCAGGTCAAAACGAAACGAGTGAGCAACAGGGTGGGCGATGGGACGGGGCTCACCGGTCGTCTGGCCAAACGTCTCTGCAAAGGCGTCGAGTGGGATGCACTGATAAGACATGAGTGTTCTGGTCGAAAAGGTGGCGGCGTCGGTGATTGTCGGAGTCAGTGCCAGTACCCCAAGTTGGCCACTGTATCCGAGTCACAGGTCATCATATCTAACCGCGATTCAGAGCCTTGACTACCCTCGGTCTTAATGCGTCATGTTTCACGGGTTAGACACACTGCTACATGAATCTGGCTGTGCCTTCATTCAAGTTGAATCTCGGTTCGATAAGCTAATTGATCATGATACGTTTACCCTCACACAATCGGTTTGAAACGTCTTCACTATGGGATTCTTCCTCTGATCTTCGTCGTGGTGGCGTATGTATTTTTCCCCCTTGCAACCTGTCGTGACGCTTCACTGAATCTCCATCGCTCCACCGCGACAGCCCTTGCTAGTTATTTGGGGAGTGAAAGGAGGCAATACGGGAAGCCTCGTATTTCTTATCGGCGCTGTCAAGGTAACGCGACGTTGCTCATCGAGTCGTACTAGCATTCGCAAGTAACTTGGTGTCGCGCCTTTCCCAAACTGTTGGTGCCGGTGAGCCCCGGGCCCAAGGCGAGCCTCACATATTGAGTCACAAGAGCGCAGAATCTCGTCGAAATACAAAATGAAAAACACGAGTACCCATTACACCGTCCAACTTGTGTGCGAAATGCACCAGACGTTCTAGGACACGACACGAACCTGTTGTACGAGGAAAGGCGACTGTCATATATCATACGTGTTAAGTAGGTTAATTAGCTACAGGAGACTGCTGGTAAGTTGACGCAAACTAGGAACATGTTGGCAGTCAATGCAAATGTCCCACGGCTCGAAATAAGCTCCAAGGCATGGGCAAGGACGAGACCACACGCACTCTCCTTTCGACAGCCCCATTCGATTCAGTATCTGCCATCGGAGGATGATGCATCACGCACTTCAAATACAGGAGATCCTTTTGAACATCTTCGATAACTGTCATTTGAAAGCCGATCTGGCATCTCTGGCTAGGACATGTCGTGCATTCAAAGAACCAGCGCTGGATGCGCTCTGGGGAGAGTTGTACGACCTATCACCTCTGGCTCAATGTCTTCCAGACAAGGTAAGATGATTTCAAGTATTCATGACACTTTGTCTGATGAATGTCTTTCATTCTTATCCCGCCATTCTACGGAGTAGTATTCGTTTAGCAGACCGCTTACGCAGACTGAGTGGGATATCCTTCAAACTTACACACGTCGCATCCAATCCGTATTGAACTTCAACGATGGACTCGACCAGAAATCCATCACGATCCTCTCGAATCCTTCTACCACTGAGCCACTCTTCCCGAACCTCCGCTATCTGCGTTGCAAATATGAAACTCAAGCCACACGTCTATGGTATAGAACTGAGGCCACGCAACTGTTGCGCCTCCCCTTCCCGTCCTTGACATCCATTTCTGTCACGCTCGAGAATCCACGTTGGTTTCAGGATTCTCTTGAGTCGTTTTCCAAGTTCTCTCCAAATGTCAGAAGTGTTTTCCTCGGCGTGGGTCATTCTGATGTCGCATTCAGCAAATCCGTTTCCAACTGTATCTGCCGGTGGCAAAACATCCAGTACTTGTTTTGTCCTAGAGTCACTTTGGACGCAGACGCTCTTGTGCATCTGTCTCGCATGCCCATGTTAACTTGCCTCAACTCTGTGCTCAGCTCTACATTGCCAACTTTCGACACTCCCATTCCCTTCTCCAGCTTGCAGCGCTTGGACTTATATTCCGGATCCTTGGGCCCAATTTCGTCGTTACTCTCCCAGAGCCGACCGTTTGCTATCACGGACTTCGTTGCCTACATTGATAACACTCCTTCCAGGCAGGGACTCTGCTCCTTCTTTGCCAGTGTTCATACATGCAATGGTGGTCACACCATCAAAAGTTTCAGGTTGGAGCAATCGCCTTCCCTCCCGCCGAGTAACATGGTTCGCCCGGAGGCTTTCCTACTTGATCTGGAAGTGTTGTGGCCATCCACGGCATTCAGCAATCTCAATTACGTATATGTCAGCGTCGAGTGGAACGTGGGACTGAAGGACGGGGATCTGTTAGCGTTGGCATCAGCATGGCCGCACTTGAAATCTCTCCGCATAAATGAGCATTTCGGCTGGAACAGGGCAGGTGGAATCACTCCGAATGGACTGCTACAGCTTTTGCAGAAATGTCGGTTGCTTTATGTGGCTTTCCTTGCCATCGACACGCGAGGTTATACCGAATTGCCTCCGAGAGGATTGCTGGCAAGCTTGATGTTGCCACGCTCGTTTTGCCTCAATGTCCTCGACTCGATTATTGAAGTAGAGTCTGTGCCGGCCGTCGTCGCTTTCCTTGCTCGTACGCCTTGTTCCTCAGTTTCCATCGGTTCTTGGCACGGCATGAAAATGGTAAAACCCCCGGGATGGGAGGTGTATCGTGATCGATGGGTTGATATGCGTATACGGGCCAACGGTCTAGATCGGCGTTCTTGATTCACTTTTGGGTATGTACCACTTTTTCCGAGTCTGACGACATTCGAGTCATACCACTTGAACAGGGATGACGCTTGTCAGGTCGGGGTTCAAGGTCGCTCAAAACGCTCGTACCAACCGGACAACAGATCAGTACCCCTTCCAGAGTGCAAGGAAATCGATTATCGCACACGAGTCATAACTGAATACGTTTAAGTAACTGTAATCCCAGACTTGAAAGCACGACTCAGGGGGGTTACTGGGGGTTGATACAGGTTGAGGTGAAGGAAGGAACAAACCGACATTGATAGAGTCGCCCACTCGCAGGTAGCTATTCTGAGTCCATCTCTTCTATCGAGTCACCGGTCAGAGTACCAAAGCCTAGCTGCTAACCACTCGAGCCCCCCAGTGTGACCGTCCCAGTCCTCCCCACCGGCTGCGCGGCAGTTTATTATGTATTGCATATTCTAATGGAATGTGCCTTCATGAAGATTGCATGCACGAGATTCATTCTTAAGCTTAATGTGTTTACCCTCACGGTTGAACCAGTCTGAAACGCCTTCCATCACCGTGGCAGTCTCAGGCTCGCTCTGATCTTCGTCATGGCCGCATACTTTTTTTCCCTTGTAACCCGCCGTGACGCTCGACAGACTGCACGCAGACCATGAACATGATGAGAATTCGACGACGTTTCGGACAGCCAATGTCCCACGGATGACCTGTGCCCTAAAGTGTGGAACTTTCCCTTCGAGTTTAACGAGAGGATGCATCACACGCTTCAAGTACAAGAGATCCTTTTGAATATCTTTGGCCACTATTATGATGAGGATGAGGATGAAACGAAAACTTCCGATCTAGCAGCTCTGGCTAGAACTTGTCGTGCATTCAAAGAACCAGCACTAGATGTACTCTGGGAGGAGTTGAACGATCTATCACCTCTGGCTCGTTGTCTTCCAAATGCATCTCGATCATCTCCAGACAAGGTAAGATGATTCCAAGTATTCATGATACTTTGTCTATGATGGTGAATGTCTTTTATTTTTATCCCGCCATTTTACGGAGTAATTTTCGTTTAGCAGACCACTTACGCAGACCGAGTAGGATATCCTTCAAACTTGCACACGTGCACACGTCGCATCCTATTCATATCGAACTTCAACGATGGACTCGACCAGAAATCCCTCACAATCCTCCCGAATCCCCCACCACTGAGCCACTCTTCCCGAGTCGTTCACCGAGTTCTCCCCAAACATCAGAAGACTTTTCCTCCACGTGGGTCATTCTGATATCGCATTCAGCGGACTTGTCTCCAATTGTATCTGCCGGTGGCAAAACCTCCAGACTGTGCTTTGTCCTCAAATCGCCTTGGACGTGGACACTCTTGTACATCTGTCTCGCATGTCTGCGTTGACGCTGCTCGACGTCGTGCTGAGCGCTACATTGCCACATCTCGACTCACCCCTTTCCATCCCCAACTTGCGCAGCTTGACATTACATTCTGAATCCTCGCAACCAATTTCGCGGTTACTCTCCTGTATCCGACTGCCTGTTATCACGAATTTCGCTGCCACCATTGACAGCTGCCCTTCCAGGCAGGAATTCTCCACCTTCTGTGCCTTTTTTCAGAGGTCCAGTGCTGGTCACACTACCGAGAGCTTCTCATTAGGTCAGTCGTCCTCCCTTCCAAGTAATGTTCACCCGGAGGCGCTCCTACTTGGCTTGGAAGACTTGCAGTTGTGCATGGCATTCAGCAATCCCAATTGCGTACATATCGACGTTGAGTGAAACGTGGAGCTGGGGGGGGACTGCTAGCATTGCCATCGGCATGGCCGCACTTGGAAGCTCTCCGCATAAACGGGGAGTTCGGCTGGAACACGGTAGGTGGAATCACTCCGAACGGACTGCTACAGCTTTTGCAGAAATGTCGGTCGCTTTGTGTGGCTTTCCTTGCCATCGACACGCGAGGTTATACTTACTGAATTGCCTCCGAGAGGATTGCTGGCGAGCCTGATGTTGCCACGCTCATTTTCCCTCGATGTCCTCGACTCAATCATCGAAGCAGAATCCGTGCCGGCCGTCGTCGCTTTCTTCGCTCGTACGCCTTGTTCTTCAGTTTTCATCGATTCTTGGGATGGTCAGAAAATGGTAAAACCCCCGGGATGGGAGGCGTGTCGTGATCGATGGGATGATGTGCGTATACAGGCCAACTATCTGGATCGGCGTTCTTGATTCACTTTTGGGTATGTATGTACCGCTTTTTCCGAGTCTGATGGCATTCGAGTCATACCACTTGAACAGGAGGGGCACTGGTCGGGACAGGGGTTAGGATCGCACGACACGCACAATTTATATACTTTGTCGCGTTTTCGAGATAGCAACGCACAGACCACCTCTGACTCCTTGGAGATTGCATGCACGAGACTCATCCTTGAGTTTCATGTGTTTACCCCCACAATTGAACCGGTCTGAAACGTCTTCGCTGTGGGTTTCCCTCATGATCTTCGTCGTGGTGGCGTCCTTTTCCCCTTGCAACCTGCCGTGACGCTCGACTACTCACGACTCGGGGTTAATTTGCTCAAGTAGTTTAACTCTGCATCGCATCACAATACCCCTTTTTTCCGGAAGTGAAACGATGCATGCCTCGTACGTGTCCCTTATCGGCGCTGTCAAGGTAACGCGACGTTACACGTCGACTCTGCATGGGAGACGAAGTACTACTTCGGACCTAGGGTGCCCGTGTAAGCGGGTAGAAATTGATGACCTGCCTCCAGCGGCCAGTCGGGGTCCCACTGTCCAGCTGGTGAGCGCTCGAGTCCCCGAGTTCGTTCGAGTTCTTCCCCTCCAGCAGCTCCGCGGCAGATTAATTATTACCCCTGACCCCGCGGCTTAGTGGCGATACGGCTGTGATACCGTCCCCTTTGGTGACGCTGATTCATTTCTGCGCCGTCCAACGACCGCTCGATCACGGGTGCTATAATGCTATTTGCAAAGGCTGCTCTCCAAGTTGCCAACGGCCAACTATCGAAGACCGTACGGGCGTTCGGCCTTCGGCGATACACGTTCGTTCATACGACCCATCGCATGAGGGCCTCCCAATTCGTACGACTCCTCGCCACACACCTGTGCATGGTTCCTCGTCTCCTGCCAGCCCGAGGGCTGCCAATCACGTCGTCCGCAGTCCCCATCCAGTGTCCAGCACGCGTTCCCCACACACGGCGATGCTCGACTCGGGCTAGAGCTGCAGTTGAAATGAACGATCGCACAGCATGCCAACGGTATCATTCATAATTGGTTTAGTACCCGGTTTACACAGTCATCTGCATCTGCATCAACGGTCGAGGGAGGATCTCGGCGGATGCGCGTCTGACGTTCCACTTACGGTCCACAGCCTCAGTGAAGTTCATGGCCACTCGGTCAGACCATCGAAACCCAGTCAGTTGGCAGCGAGGAGCCATGGCTCGGACGCCGCGGGCTCGTTCCCACTGGCATCTCCACACCGGGTCCCGTCCGTCCCTCGGGGCATTATGATTGTCCTCCCCGTGATACGACTCCGCGATACCTCGTGCTCGCCACTGTGGTCCTTCATTGTTCTCGTCCACTCCACTCCACGCGCCTGACGTCCGAGTCTCGAAAGCGTCAAACTTTGGCGCGTCTGGACCGTCCCGATCGCTGGTCACGTTTGCTTTGGCTCTGATCCCATCTCAAACCATCCACGCGTCTCGAATGTCCCTCGGCACCGGCGTACACGCCAACCCCGTTCGTCCAGCGCTACAGGCGGATCAACGTGGATATCGAATTACAACAAGCGCACGGCCACCTTTTTTTCATTAAATTAATGAAGGAGCCTGTCGCCAGAGCGGAAGCAAAATTGCGGTCCACAACGTCCGACAACCACCAGTGACCACATCCCGTCTGTCCAATGGTCTCGTCCACGCGAGCACCACGCGACGATGAATGGAGGGGGATAAAAGACCATGCCCCCTCCTTGGTCCCCATCTCGCTCGACAGTGGAGAGTCAGATTCCAAAGGCGTCTGGTTTGAAAAGCATGTACGTACACAACCGCACTGGCACTCGTAAGTCTATCCCCCATCCCGCGTCGTCCAGGCGTTCGCTGACGACCTGCATCTTGCAGCTGCCCCTCAGGGATACGCGCCCAACGCGGCGGCCTATGGGAGCGCTTCTGGATATGGGTCCAACCCAGCCTTTGTACCCCCTCCGGGCTTCATCACCACCACCGTCTCCTCCCCCGCCCTCGCCCCCGCCCTAGCTCAGGCCCCGACTCCGAGGCACACACCGACTCCACCGGCTCCGGCACTCATCCCCGTCCAAGTCCCTGCTGGGTGTTACCCCATCGAACTCGTCCAGTTCTGGCGCGAGGAATACAAGCGCACACAGCCCTTTCCCCTGCACTGGGCCCTGTTCGTGCGCACCGCGCCCCCGTCCTCGCCACGCGGCTCCATGACCGCACGCACCAAGGCAGGCCGCTCCCAGACCCCGCGCGGCAACTTTTACGAGCTGGTCGGCTCCCCAGACACGTACACCGCACAGTTCCTCGCGGGCGTCACCTTCTCGCCCGAGTCGCTCCCCGACTGGCGCGGAACGCACGTGATCGGGTGGGTTCATCCCAGCCAACTGGGCGTGTTCGAGCGCGTGGTCAGGCAGGTGCCGGTGTGGCGACGAAGGCCAGACTGGCGGTGTCAGCAGTGGGTGTACGATGTGGTGTGTGCGCTCGCGGGGAGATACGAGGGTGTGTTTGTGGAAGGGTGCACGTTTGGGGTGATGCAGAGGCAGATGGGGTGGTTGTTGGAGGCTTGGGAGAACGGGGATATCTGAGGGTGTGCGAGTGAGTGGGTGAAGAAAAAGACGGGAACCGGGTCACGATATGGTAAAAGGGAAACGTTTGTGGGGTTGTAAATGCGCTTGGGAAAACTGTGAGATGGGGAGCGAATCGCGACATGAATAAAAAAAGAGAGACGGATCGGAAGAAGGGGAGACGTTTGCGGGGTTGCAGAGACAATTGGAATGGTTGGGAGAATGGGGATGTCTGAAGGGGTAGCGAATCGTGTCGTGAAAGACCACGGAGATTGGATTCGGTGGATATCTGAGGGTGGAACGAGTGGCGTCGAGAAAAAAAAAGGGGCCCAGTGGGGAACCATGGCGGCGATCTGGGAGGAGCGCATCAAGGTAAGTTGGGTATTCATCTGGCTGGGATGGACTACTATAGCAACGATTCGAAACACTGGTCCCGGACGCAATAACATGTATACACGCTATGACGACAATCATGATTTGCATGTGCAACTGTAACTCGTTTGGACGCGTCCAATCAAGACCCGGCCGGACCGTGAGCCTTGCTGAAATAGGCTTTTGTGGTCTGGGAAACCGAGGAGACGGACTAAACGGGATGGGCGAAGGTGGGCGGAGCAGGGTCGTGTGGAACTGAGGTGAGCTGGCACGCCGTCGGATCCATTAAGGGGATCAAAAATTGCTCCCAGATGCGACCGCCGACGTCACGTATCTCCATGTAACCATGTGATGATGATGCGGTCCCCCGCCGCGGCGCAGGGTCATGCGACGCGCGCCAACACGACGCGGTCCTTGTCCCACGGGTCCTTCCAGATCTCTATCGGACCGAGCGACAGACCGGGCGTGTTCTGGAGGATACGCGAGACTGCGTGTGCCTGATCGTGGCCGACTTCGAGTGCGATGGTAGCGTGTGGTGCGAGGACGTCTTTACGGGCGAGGAGGGCGGCGATGGCGCGGTAGAAGGAGAGGCCGTCGCTGTAGGGCGCGTGGGGTGGGTCGCCAATCAGCGCGCGGGGGTCTTCGTAGTCTTTGACCGAAGACGGGAGGGCGTGGTACTCGTACAGGGGGATATAGGGCGGGTTGGCGGTGACGACGTCGAACGGGGGTTGGGGGTCCAGATGGAGGAGGAGGTCTGGGTCGTGTATGTCGGCGAGGAGGGGTGTGAACGTGTTTTGGCGTTCGTGAGTGCGCGACCGGGATGTGTTGTCGGCTGCTAGGCGAATCGCGTCCGGGGAGACGTCCACGCCGACCGCGCGGGTGCTGGCTGGTGGCCAGAGATGACATAACAAGAGGGGGATGCAACCCGAGCCGGTGCAGAGGTCGAGGACGCGGACTGGGTGGGCGGGCGAGGGGGTGCGTGTGCGTGCGAGACGGATCGACCAGTCCTCCGTTTCTGGACGGGGAATGAGGGTGGGTGGACGGACGAGGAGGTCGAGGGGACCAAATGGGGTGGTACCTGGCGGGGATGAGATTGAGAGTGTCGCGGGGATCGGAGGAGGGTGGGACTGACCGAGAATGAACTGGAGTGGTTCGCCTGCAATTCTTCTGTCGAGCATGTCCGAAATCTTGTCTGGTCGCGACTGTTTCATCCATTCCAATTCTCGTCGAGCACCCGCTCGTCCAATCATCCGCGCCAGTTTTGCCAGTCGATTTCGCATCAGGAAGAAGGGAAAAATTATTATTACATAATATGAAGGACATCTCCTCCACCTCGGACGCCAACCGTTTATATATGCTCGAGCGTGTCCACCCTCCTCCCTCACAACATCCCCATGGACGCACAGCTCATCCCACACCCCGCACAGGACACGAAGCGCAGGCCTGTCCCACCCGCGAAACGACGGCGCGCTACCTCCCCAGACGAGAGCGGCGACTCGGCGTCGCACCCCCCGCGGAAACACAGAGACGGCCCCAAGAAGAAAAAGGCCAACCGCGCATGCGCACACTGCCAAAAGGCACACCTCACCTGCGACGACTGTCCGTGCTCCCTCCCTCCCCGCCCCGTCCGCTCACCTCCCGTCCACAGCCCGTCCCTGCCAGCGCTGCATGAAGCGTGGGATGGCCAGCAGCTGCATCGAGGGCCATCGCAAAAAAGCAAAGTATCTCCTCGACGACGAGGAGCTCGGTCCGTCCATCCCCCCCTTTCGTGCTTCTCTCCTGATCACGTGCGTCAGAGCAACTCAAGTCAAAGCCGGAAAAGAACTCTTCTGATCTCCCTCCCGTATCCTCATGTAATCCCTCTCCTTATCTCTCTCTCCCCCGATCATCTTACAATGCCCTTCTCCGCAGCCGAACCGTTTCCCACAAACGACCCCCTCTTCAACGTCTCGTTCGACCCAAACTTTGCCTTTGGCTCAGAGGCCGCAAACCTCGAGTACTCCATCCTCTCCGCCATCCTCGGTAACCCGAGTCCCCCTGATTCCGCCTCGGCTACCGCGCCCTCGCCCTCGCAGCCACAACTGCAACCGCCCGTCCCGAATTCCGCATGGTCGCCAGAGCCGTTGCACGCCCAGCCTCATTATCAAACCGTGCCACAACAAACGTTTCCGTTCGCTGAACCCACACGATTGTCCATACCTGAACCGACGCTTGCCGCCACCGCCCAGCCTTCCCCCACGACTGCCTTTATCTCATACTCTCCCACACAGTTTTCCCGTCCTTCCCAGGACTCCGCCACCGATCTTTCATATCCTCCGTCCTACCATCAGGCCCAACCTGCACCATCCCTTCCCCCGCGTTATTCCCGAGACCCCACTACGACCACAACGATGGGCAACGTTCGCATCCCCTCGAAAGAGGCTGGTCCTCATTCACTCGAGCCTTCCGCGCATCCCTCGCCATCATCGACGAGCTCAACCCACCAGAGTAGCGTTGAATACGTTTCCGTTTGTCGTCCCTTTTTGTCCCCGATCTGTGCGCTGAACATGACAGCAGTCGCTCAACGTCACCGCCCCGTACGACTACACCGAGGGCTATCACTTCCTCATGAAACATCTTCCGACCCGGTGCGTACATCCTTGCGCCTGACGCATGCATGGCCTATGTAGGTCCATTCCTGATGATGCCCCGTGTTGGAACGTCCTGGATGACAGATTCGAAAAGAATGATATTCTGCGCATCGTTCGGGCGCTTGCCATCTTTCGACCATCGCTGATTGCGCTGCAAATGCCCATGACAGACGAAGACGAAGTGTTTGTCGAACGGTGTTTCCAGCGGTCTTTGATCGTGCGTTTCTCGTTCCGCGCAAAACACGTGACCTAACGCACAGAACAGGAACTCGAAAAACTCATTTCGTACAGCGGCACGCCGACCGTCGTATGGCGCCGTACGGGCGAAATCTGTCTCGTCGCACCCGAATTTTGCATGTTGACCGAATGGCCGATGGAAGAGCTTGTCGGGAAACGCAAATACATTTACGAGGTAACGCCCCGCTCCTTTTCTGCACCTCTTTCTGTTCACGGCGCGCGCACGAACCGACGCTATGCCTTTTCCCCCTCTCTCTACTCCACTCTCCTCCGCTCCTCCCTACCCCACCCATGTCTCTGCAGTTGTTTGAAAACCAATCCGTGGTCGAATACTGGGAAAACTTTGCCTCGCACGCCTTTGAAAACACGACCAAGGCGGTGTACTCGCACTGTGTCTTGCTTAAGCCGACCGGCGTGCCGTTGCCAGCCACATTTTGTTTCTCGATCCGAAGGGATATTTTCGATTTGCCGAGCATTGTCATTGGTGTGTTATCGTTATCGGACGTCGGTCCTCGGTCCGGTGCTAACCAGCTTTGCTTTACCAGGTCAATGGCTACCCCTGCTATAGCCGTGCGCTTGGTATTTTCCATCCTCCTCGTATGTCGTACGTCGTATGTCGCTATTTATCAATGCTCTCGGTTTATCCCGATCCCGATCTCGCATTGCTTTTTGCTATTGCCGCTGCCGCTGCTTTTTTTTCAATGTCTCTCTGCTTGCATCATTCTATTCATGTGACCCTTTTTTTTACCTCTTTCCTCGTCGGGACGGCATCTCGTGGAATTCATCATGTATTTCCCTTAATTTCTCTTTCTTTTTCTTGCCACGTCTACGTCATGTGCGACGTGTTGTCGTGGTTGTGGAAGAACTCGAAGAAGCGATCCGAGGATCGCGTCATGGTGTGGAAGACTGGCGGCTGGTCCAGGGCGGAAAAATACGAGGTAACAGATGGTGACGTAGCTACTAGGTGTATTGTGACGAGAGGAGGGACCCGGCCAGGTCTTGCTACAGAATCGAATTCAAAAAAAAAATATAAAGGAAAGATGGACACAAAAAAAAAGTCTAAATTCAAATCCACCGAATCTACGCGTGAACTTGAGCCTCGCGAGCGACGTCCCCCGGTCTCCAACCTCCTAGTGCACCTCCCCTCGAGATATGCCGCTCACACCGAATCCTGTACGCTCGCATACTCGCTCTCGACGCCCGGCTCTATCAACGCGGCGTGTGCGAGTATGAGACACGACGAGGCTCCGACGAGCCAGAAAAAGGTCATGAAAGGGGAGGAGATCCAGAGGAGGGGGATACCGATGACGAAGAGGGTTGTGTAGAGGAGCTTTTGGGTGATGACCCACGAGCCGACTTGGACGGGTTCGGTGGGGCCTGCGGGGCGGGTGAGTGTGAGACGACGACGATGAAGGAGGGGCGACGCACCGAATTTGTTTATCAGGGCGAACCCGCCAAAGAGGAACGCGAGGGCGATGAGGAGGAGGGGGCTCGTGATGCTGTCCACCCGAGCGTGCGGGAAAAGGAAAGAAAGGGGAGAAGAAAGCGGCGTCAGTATCAGCGTGTCCGAAAGGAGGTGCGGGAGGAGGGACGTACAGAGCATAAACGGCGAGGACGAGGACGATGAGGGTGTAGTTCCCAGAAAAGTACCGCGTGTTGTAGGTGATGCGCTGATGGCCGGGGCGACACCGACATCGACAGAAGAGAGACCGGAGACCGACGACCGACATTGATATTGACGTGACAGAATCGACAAAGGATAGAGGTAAAGGGAGAGGAAAAGAATACGCGTCAGCACCCAAGGTACAAGTACGCGCCCGAATCCGACGCCGAACCAGTACGCACCGACACGGCCTGCGTGGTATCCGCCGGTCTTGACAAACGATGCACGTCGAAGAACTCTGTGGGCGATCGGAGGGCACTCAGGCGGGTTTCCTGTCCGACGCACGACGATGTCGAAGTTCAGAGCGAAAAGGGGAGAGTTCGAGGCATCATTTTGGGCGCGCATCGATTCCAAAGTTCGAAACGAGGTTTAGATGACCGAGTCGAGGGAGGGGGAGGGGACGTACCCGGATGGATTTGAGGGTTTCTGTTACGCGCAAGAGGGCTTCCATGGCCGGTATAGTCAAGCTCTGGACGGTCTAGGGCGTCGTCGTCGATGGGTGGGGTTGTATTGAGAGTGTAGAGCGTCGTCGAGGCAAGTAAATAGGTAAACGTAGGGTACTGCTGACTGCGCTAATGCTGCGATGCTTCAAGCGCAGTTACAGTGCTTTGTCAAACGTGGACAAACATTCTCTTCCGATCTCCGTTCCGACTACATCTACCGTCTCTGGCTGGGTCGTTAAAATAGGAGAGTAGATGTGCGGTCTATCATATATACATGATTCAGACAAAGGATGAGATATTAATCTCTGTGGCGTCAAAGTGCATACGCCCAGATGTCTTCATCCAATGCGATCATCATGCCTTGATCTACATGCCAGAGTAACCGATAACCGTACTTTGACATTCAACCCATTTCGTAAGAATAGAACAGAACAGGAGAAAGAATACCACAGCGAATAATACAAACTATCAAACTTACATGAAAACATCCA
>JBBPMW010000498.1:0-17759 GCA_038090535.1 Tylopilus alboater | reverse complement strand
CCGTTTCAAGAGAATCTGTCCATGGCGGAGAAACATCGCTGCTAGTGTGCGACGTTCTCGCCCTAAAAGGACCGTCGTGAAGTGTCGAGGAAATCTCGGGGATACTCAAACACGTGTGCCCACCTCGCAAAGCACACTCCCGCGAACCTGGGTATGCAACGACTTAAAACAGGATTCGGAGACCATCCACGTCCATTCCACGCGTGCAGAACGCCCGGTGGGGTGATGCGAGGTGTCCGGATGGGTTGCTCGGAGCGTTCGTCCGCACACCCCCGATAGGCTAAATCTTGATTTGACAGCTACCACGGAGTGAGAAGGAGGGGCCAAATGGAGTTTTGTGATCGGCTGACGAAGAGCGGGTGTAAGAGACAATAAGCACGATGCAACATGGATGTATGCCTGCAAGGGTTATGCAGGCGCATGTTGATGAGAACAACAATCCTGTTGCATTGCCCCAGAATACGACCTCGTTACTCGACCTGACTTACCATGACAACCCGTGGACCGCTGAGTGTTCTAAATTCATCTCTCATACTTTTTTTTTTCCTTCTAGCCCCCCGGATAACTTGAAACCGAGGCCGGGTGGAGAAGACGCTCGGAAGAGCGCCCCTGAGTGATTTGATAAACTGAGCTGTCAACGGGGAAACAAAATGAATTCAAACAGCAGACGAGCAATCCACCGTGACGAAGACATCGCGGCGCTGCCAAAAAACCAAGTGAATCGGGAGCCGAATCCAAAGTCCAACACTTACTGTTAGCTTACCGACTGACAACAAAAGTGTGTGGTGGCGCCTGGGAATGATCAAGGTGTGCGAACGCTTTGACTCTTCCAGCGGTTTATCCCCTCTGTGTCTCGTAGGTGATCAACTGGGACTCGGAGCTTTGGCAGGACCGACCTCATCGAACTAAATTGTATTCCTCGGCCCCTGCCGCGCTGTTCGTGTCCTCCAGCCCTCGGGGCTCCAGCATGACAAACCCCCACCGTAACTCGATCGCGATGTCATTCAATCAACCAGGGCGGAGATAGGCCGCAGGAGCCGTACGTAATGTGATGTATCTGAATTGATTTCGCACCTGCGAGCTCGAGGACAATTCTGAATTTAGTCAGGGGGGTGGAGAAAATGGTTGTGCCGGTCTACCCTCGGCCACTAATGCAGTCACCGAAGTCGCAGATTTGAATCGAGACCTTTCTTTAATTTTGACGCGAAGAGCCGCGGACGTGCCGGTGTCTTGAAGATGCCGCATCTATCAAGAATGGTCTAATTGACAAGGTACCTCGTCGAGCGTCAAGATGTAGGCACCCCGATCTGTGGTATGGGTCGAGGTCACTTGTCGCGACTGGATCTTACAAGGTTCTTACCTATTGGTCCACTCGCTGATAGCCTGCCTGTCCGAAGCAAAGATATGAGGATGCAGTGACTGGCAATCGTCATTATGAACCTGAGACGATCTAAATTTGGTTTAATGGAGGGCGCATACTACCATTCCGGGGAGGCCATAAGCTTGTCAGTGACGCACTCCGAGTCGGTTGGTCCAACAACAAACCAAGCGAACTTCGGAGTTCACACATATTCGAGTTCTTGAACGAGAACACAAGACGCGGCCGAGCACATAAACAAACTTCAAGTCGATTGCGTCAACTTGGACTCGGTGAAGAAAATGGCAGGTGAATGCAACAGTTTACTTGAAGGCAGTGGATTGACTGATCCGTGATATCCAGTAGGCTAGTTGCCTGTCTGAAAGGTAAAAGAATTGGCTATCATTCCACGTTCCGCCACAGAGAAATCGGTCAGAAGGGGAGAAAATTCGCTGCCAGTGTGCCACATTTTCATCCAAAGGAAGGACTCGGCTGCCGTGCAGTTCAAGAGAATCGTATGCTGTGTTCAAAACGTGCGTACCTACCTCGCACGACACCCACGTTGATCCACACACCCCTCTTGATTCGATGGATATCACGGAGTGAGAAGAAGAGGCCAAATGGAGTTTTGTATTCGGCCGGCGAAGAGCGTCAAAGAGACGGTAAGCACCATGCAGCATGATGAGATCAGCAATCCAACTAAACCATCCCACCATACGACCACATTCCTCGACCCACTAGGACAGCCCGAGGGGCATATGGAATGCCAAGTTTCAGAATTTATCCAACGAGCCAACTTGAAGACGCTCTGAAGAGCGTCCCTGGAGGGTTTGATAAATCAGGTTCTCGATAAGGAAACAAACAAAAACTACTCAAGTGGGGGAACGTCCGCGAAGTCGCTCCAATGTCCTTTCTGGAATGAACTGTTGTTGTTGCCTGCTCGGTTCGTGTTCCACGGCTAGCATACCTGACAACGACACTGTCAGAGAACCCAATTGAACAAGTCGCAACTCGGATCCAAAGTCTAACACCTACCGATGCAACACAAAGTGGGATGGGACGCCTGGGGAGGATCAGGTATGCAAACGCTCTTGATCAACGGTTTATCCTCCTCTGGGTTTCAGAAGTTCCGGAGTGATCGACTTGGAGGCTTGGCAGGACCAACTATCGAGCTGAATCGTGATTGTTTTTCCTCGCTCTGTAGACCCGGGGTTGAATATTCTCGAGCGAGCGGATAATCGTCGGCGATAGACCGCGGCACGCAAGCATCCGATCGAGATGACGGAGGTATCTGAGTTGACATCACAAGCAAACTGCGAGTCGAGGACGATCCTGGATGTCACCATAAGTCATTGGGCCTTGGTCAGTGTGCGAGGTCGGAAAGATATGCGGGGATAAAGCGGCTGGACCGGTCTCGGCCCGTGGCAACATGCGCAGACAGACGAGTCGCTGCATTGGGAAGAACAACCTGGACTTGAAGTCGTAGCGCAGAACACGATGTTTGTGTTTTGCAAGACGTCCCCCAGACGAGTCCTTGTCGCGATGGAGAGGGTGCAAACCAAGTGCAAATAGATTCCTCGGTTGTCGCTGACTCGCCTCCGAGTTCTCGTTAGACAGTTCTTTCTCAGGTCCGTCACGATTCCGTCAACCAGTTCGACCCTTTGAAGCGCCTCGAGCCGAGCGTAACCTTATCAATGCAAGGGCGTTGGCGGCAGAAGCTTGGTGGCGCCGCATTGACATACCCAGCTACAGCCTACCAGGCTCGCCGTTCCAGCACACGATACATACCATCAAAATTCGCTCAACATGCACTTGGGCCATCACCGGGTTCTCACTGGTAAGCTCGTCCAAGTTCAGTCGCTAATAAGAACCCACCATTTAATTTTGGGATGGTCGAGGTCACGAGGTGCGCGAGGTTATACATAGCGATGCATCGCCCAAACCAGAGACGCATAGTACAGCTGGTGCGCCACAGTTCATTCTTGCAAGGGAGCTTCGACGGTGAAAGTCAAATAAACCTAGGTGGTAAGTAGGTCAAAATTCCCAAGCACCAACATGGTATCCAACGTAGCGCCTGCGTTGAGAGTCCAGTGGCCCATCTAGTTCGACTGATCCAGCACATCCATACCGTCTATGTGGGACTGTATACATCGTCTTCCCAATCGTCCGGAACGTTCTCGACCGCTTCTCGCCCAGTACCAGCACCTTGACCCTCGACAGCAACCGGAACGCTCCCTGCCGCCGCAGTCTCCCGTCCTCGCTGTGCCTGCACCTTCGGGGACACCCACACCCCCACCCTCATCCCGCCACCCCCACTCGTCCCCACACCAGCTCCTGCACTCGCGCTCACACCACCAGCCCCAAACAGACTCGGACTAGGCGACATCTCGCGCGATGGCACCGCCAGCGATGGCACCCGCGCAGGCGTCCCGCTTCCCGATCGCGGCGTTCCCAGAGCCGATTTGGCCACCACGTTCCACCTCCCTGCGCCTGTTCCCGTTCCTATGCCTGTACTGCCGCTCGCGCCCGTCCCTGAACTCCCCTTCGCGCCACCCCACGCAAATCCACCAACACTAGTCCCAGCCCCAGCGCCAACTCCTGCACCTACACTTGCACCCCTCCCGGCCCCCAACCTGACATCGACCAACCACCCCGTCGTCGACCCCGCCGACGCAATGTACTGCGACAACAATGGCGCCGGCACGCGCGTATCGACCCGCCGAATGAGCTGCACGCTCCGATGGGGCTCTTGATCGACCATGACTGTGTCCATGCGGTACACTGCCGCAAGCTGCACAGAGAATCGATTCAGATCAAGACAACTCAGACACGAAAGGAGAGAAAAAGGGAGGCGTGAGAGGGAGGAAACGTACGTCATGCACGAATTTGCGTCGCTCGGGCGGCATGTGTGGCAACACTTGCGAATGTCGACTCGAGGTGACGAAACTGCACGCAAGGAAAAAGAAAGAGAAACACCCGTCAGCGACCCCACACACCAACACGTCGCATGCGACGCACTCTGCAAACGCCCTCTCCACAACGCTCACGAACTTGTGTCCCAACCCCCTCGCGACGCCGACTAACTCGGCCGAATACGTCACCTTGCCTCGTGCTTCGCGCTTCTCCTCGCTGATACCCAGGGCCTCGGCCAGCCTCGCGTTGCGCTTCTTGATCTCACACTCGCCTGTACAGGCGAGCGCGAGTTTCGTGGAGGAGGAACAGGACGTCGTCGAGCGGAGGTGGCCGCAGGGGCAGGTCAACATAACGGGGGCAAGACAGGGTTCGGTTTCGGGGCAGGCGGCGGGGGCGTGGCACGCTTGCGTGCAGGGGTGCTGCGCAGGGAGGCTGAGACATCGCGAGAGCGAGACGTCAGTGGATGGAGAGCTCAGAGTGAGGACGGGCGCACCATGATTTACGAGGTTTACCGCAGACGGCGGCACAGGTCCCACACTCGTCAGCGTGGCAGAGTCGTTCGCAATGATGGAACCCGCATCCAAGCAGCCTAGCGTCGCAAAGAAAAAAGAGAATAACGTCAGTGCCCTTCCAACACCAACTATGGCCAACGCAACGCACTTCCCACACACGCTCCCGCAGCTCACTCTCTCCTGCGAGCACCTCACATTTCCCACCCGCTTCTTCCCGCACGCGCACACCTTTTCCGTCAAAAACGGGCATGGCGGGCACGGGCCACCACCCATGCCCTCTCCGTCACCCACCAACCCCAGCCCCTCGTCCGCCGTATCCGCCCCAGCAATTACAACCCCTTCATGACACGCATGCTGCACGTGCGGATGCCCACACGCCGGCGCGGGCCGCGCACACGGATACACACACCGCAACCGCGTCCCGCACGAGATCGGCGGTTCCAACACCGTCCGGCCGCAGAGACAGATGAGTTCCTCAAACACCCCCCTCGGACACACCCCACACGGGCCCTTGTGGTCGCGCCGCTCGCAGCGGTGGTTCCCGCATTGGAGAACGCGGCCGCACGGGAAATCGCACTCGTGCAGGTCGCGCTGGCGCTGTGCATGTGTGTCGAGGTCGGCGTGTAGGGGATCGCGTCGCTTGGAGGACTTGGCGAGGGAAGCGAGGGGGCAGCAGATGCGTCCGCATTGATGTCGTCCGCAGGAACGTAGCGCTTGGCAGGGCTTGTCGCAGAGGATGGTCTCGCTTGCGGGAGTGTCGCCGTCGGTGAGGCATTGCGCGAGGATGGCGTCGCCGCAGAGCGTTTTGTGTTTTGTAGCCCCGCAGCGACAGGTGCGTTCGACTTGTTTGGTGCAGGGTGGGCAGGGGTCCCAGTGGCAGGTCGCTTGGCAGAGATGACCGCATGGGAGGGGCTTGGAGCAGGGGGAGGTACAAGTGGGAAGGGGTGAGGTACAGGACGCACGCGGTGGGAGGAGTGTAGTAGATGAACGCTTGCTGCTCATTGCTAGTTCGTCGGATGAGCGAGCGATACGACATCGACCGCATGCGCAGGAAACGACACGCTCGGGGTCGAATGGACATGGCGGAGGCGTTCGAGAAGGCGGGTGACAGAGCTTGGAGCAAGAGTGGTGTGAACAGGCAAACGGACTAGGAGACATGTATGAGTAGGATCCACTTCGATGAAACAAATGGGCTGTACCGTTCGCATGGATGACCACATCCATAGCTTCCCATCCACACTTGTTCAGAACCATCGTCCTTGACGACCACGCACTTGATACTGTCTTCTACGTTGGTTTCGCCGCATGTAACGCGTTTCGTATGTCGCCCACACCAACACCGAATCTCTTCTTGTACTGAGCATGGCGGACACGGGCCGTCGTGGCACGTCTCCGCGCACAAATGCTCTGAATTGCCACACCGTAACGGTTTGAGGCACGGTTGAGAACACGAAAACGACAGCGCCGTCCCGCCAACTTGGCACTTGGCGCTGTGTCTCTCCTTGCCACAGAAACACGCCGCCTGGATGGTCACCGCACACGGCGGACATGGTCCCGGATGACACGGCAACGGACATGCATGCGCGCATGCAGAGCGCGGGCGCGAACACGGTTGTGCACATGAATGCGGCGTAGCGATGCGTGGCGGCGTTGGGTTGCGCATTCGCAGACAAAAACACCTGTATCGTGACAGAATCAAATCATCAACGAATGACCGGCAAGAACAGAGGGAGAAGAAGTGCGTACATGTAGGTGTGAGGCACCGCCTGCCGCGTCGCGCGACACCCCGGGCAGCGCCATTCCCCAGGGCGGGACTCGCCTCGTGCGCGCCACGCCTCCTCGAAGTCCTTGACGCTCTTCTCTGCCCAGGCGCGTATACACTTGAGATGGAACGTGCTCCAACAACAGCGGGACCCCTCTACGTCCTTGTCGTCGGGGCTCAATGGCGGGGAACACGACCACGTCGCTTGTTCAGGTCGGATGGAGTTGAAGCAGATCGGACAGTCGGCAAAAGGCGGTGTGCGCAGGGCGTGTGTGAGCGTCGAGGTGAGATCGTCGCCGGGCGGTTCTCGGGGCCGGCGTGGAGGCCTGGGTTTGCGAGGCGCAGGCTGCGTCTGCGCCTCGGGCGCCGATTCCGTGAGCGTCGCCTTGAATCTCTCTCGGCGGGATTGGCGGGGCGGGAGAGACGATCCTGGCTCGTTGGTGGGTTGATCGGGTCGCGTGTCGTGCGTGGGTGTATCTTGTAGGGTATCTGGAGGAGGACTGGAACGTCTTGCGTTCGAAGGAGCGCCGACATTGGTTGCCTGAGAGGGCCCGCCATGTGCATGACCTCTCGTCTGTCGTGGTTGACCTCTCCCTCTACCGCCCCGCTGATGCCCCCGGCGACGTCCTTGTTGTTGTGGGGTATTATCAAGTTGATCTGGCATAGGCCGACTGTACAACGAGTTGTCTGACAAAACAACAAATGGCCGTCGATTTTATGATATCCTGTTATGATGACTCACACCCACTATCCGATAAAAGCGGCACCGCAACATGACTCGTAATGACATCGAATGTTCTAACGATTTGGAAAAATGACCCATCTAACACCTTCGTACACTGCCCGCAGATCTAATCCTAGCCGTTCCCCATCTCCTGCCAACACATCGCCTCGCGCTTTCTCTACCACTCGCAATCAGCGCCAGCTGGCAACTCAAAGAGGGTCAGGACGAACTCTCAACTTCCACCGCGGCACGTTTCTCCCGTTTCTCTTTCAGCGTGCGTTCCATCTCTGAGAACGCATCGAGAACAGCGCCCTTGGATTTCTCTGTCGCCGTTGGCGTGAGCGTGGTGTGAGTCGCATTACCAGTGCGAATGTGTGGGGGCCATTCAGTCTCGGGTATGCGTCGTGCAGAGAGGGCAGCACGAAGCGTCGTTACGGAATCTTTGTACGCAGCAAGTTCCTCTTCGTACAGGTCGTACACGCACACCGCACATCCAGACATGCAGCACTCTACAGTCGGGTCAGATACGTCGGTCGGCGAGCGAGCAAAGATAGTAACAGACCATCGTCTGCGGGTGCCAGGGGCTCTTGGGGTATAACGAAACCAGCGATGGTATCAGGGAGTATGGATGTCCGAGCACGAACGAATCCATTGGTCTGGAACTCGGCTGCGGTCGCGGAGCTCTGGGAGAGCACGGAACGTTCGGATTTGGCTCGGGTGGTATTTTCGAGTATGCGGTAGCGTTCTGTGAGATTTCGACCTCGTCGTGAGGGAGAGACGGTGCTAGATGCGGGTCGGACGTGGCGCGCGAGAAGACGGCGAAGAGGCCATCGTGAGGGAGACAGCATGCATGAAGGGAAAAACACAAAACCAGATTTGGTAGGTATACACGCGGGCCGGAAAAAGCCGTAACGTTTCAACTTTGAAATTGACACCGACTCCGAGGGCAAGATTGATGATCTTCAACTTGAAGCTGGGCCCAAGGACTATCGGTCCTCGCCGGCCATCACGACGTTACTATCAGCCATCAACACCTGCTGAAACTCGTACACCGTATGCACAGGCACCCGGACCCGTCCTGCAGCTCCTGCTTGCATCCAAAACACGGCGGTGATAGGATACTGCTTTCAAATGGATAACCGTTACGTTCTCAGCCTTCTGTGTGACTGCCTTACTTACTGTGGAGGCCAGCATACACTTAAAGCACCCCAGGTACGTCCCTCTCTGGTTATTTTAACATCTCTATCTCCCGCTCTGAGCCACGATGACTAGCAGCTCGAGTACCGAGAATCAACGACCACTGTCCGAATCTAGTGCAATGGCTGTGGGTTTTGAACTTTCGAGACCTAGTCCCTAGTTGACCGACTGATCTATCCAACAGGACAGCATACCACTGCCCGGCATCTCTGATCCCGACCACAAATATGTGGTACCGGACCCAAAAACCGAAGAAAAACCTGGCTTCAGGGACCAGTTACGGGATATGGCCTATTTCTCAGGCGTCGCAACGCGAGCAGAAGAAAACAAAGAAATGGTTGTTACGAGTACGAAAATAATCTATTCATACAGTTTGCAAAGCTTGCTGATGCCAGAGCAACAGACATTGCTGTTGTCATTAGGCGACTCCTTGCCCGCTCTTACAATGCGGTGCGGCGCATTAATCCACACCTGGGCGGTAGTGTCAACGACCTTCGTGAGTAGGATAAGTTTGGCATGCGGGTCTGGGCACTCACATCATGGTAGCTTTCACCTTCTTCCCAGACCCGTGTTCGTTTGTTTTAGTGACTATCAAGCGGCAGAAGCCCGAGAGCAATGATTTATGGGTTCTTGACCCTCATCCCGTAAGTAAATGATTTGTGTCAACGGCATCTTGATTAATCATTACATGTTCGAAGTCAACCACTGAGTCCAAAAACCATCTAGAAGGCGGGACAAACCAAGGCCATGGAGCTCTCCCACGCTACCGAAAGTATTGGGGAAAATGCGTTGGACACTTGCTTGCGCTCAATATTCGCCCACTCGACCTTCCTTGTCATGCGGCAGTCCAGCCAAACTTCGCAATATCAGCATTCATCATCCGTCTGGTCGACAACGCTGATATTTTTGTCGACGCTCCGCTCACATTGTATCGTGGCACACTTGCTGCTCTTCCCGTCTGCCCTGACCAACCCCCCGCGCTGATCCCACTGGCCGTCGTGCGATTGACGCGATTCGAAAATGGGCAGCACGAAGATGGCGCAGCAGAGGTTGAGACATTGCTGCATGAAGCAATGGACCGCAGCTCTCCGGAGAGCCACGGGAGTAGTGCTGTCGTTTCCCTGCTTCTGCTTCAAGCAGGGCGTAACATGGACCCTGTTCAGGCGGGCAGCCAATCACTCGTGGAGCAGGAATCCCCTTCAAACTTTACAGACGAGGACACATGGACATCTGCTACCCGGTTGTTGCGCCGTTTCGAACGGTTCGGTGATTTAGCTACTCTGCAACAGGCCATCTCACTTTTGGAAGCGTCTGTCAGGTCTACTTCAGTCGTAGATCACCGGTACCCGGCAGGGTTATCAAGTCTCGGGGTGGCGTTATGGAATCGGTTCATACGCGTCAGCGAGCTGAGCGACCTCGAGCAAGCGATTTCGCGGAACAAGACCGCCGTTGATTTGGTCCCTGATAGTTATCCAGAGAAACCGATTTACTTAATCAAACTCGGCCTTTCCCTTCTCACTCGTTACGAGCACATTGGCGAACTAAATGACCTCAAGTAAGCAATTTCGAGGTTCAGGGACGCTCTTCACATCATCCCGGAAGGTCACCCTTATAAAGGCACCTGTTTAAACGGCCTCGGAAATTGCTTTAGAGCTCGTTACGAGAACCTCAAAGAACTGGATGACGTCCAGGAAGCGATTTCGAGACTCAGAGAAGCTGCTGACATCACACCTGATGGTCACCCTGACAAACCTCGCCATCTAGACAACCTTGGCCCCTCTTTCAGGTACCGCCTCATGCAGCTCGGCCAACTAAGTGATCTGGAGCAAGCTATTTCGATGCATATAGAAGCTGTCGACCTCACACCTGATTGTCACCCCCACAAACCTGGCTATCTGAATGACCTCGGTCTCTCACTCAGACATCGTTTCTGGCGATTTGGCGAGCCCAGTGATCTTGAGCAAGCAATTATCAGAGGAAGCGCTGCTGTTGATCTCACTCCTGATGGTCACTCCCACAAACCCAGCCATCTGGCCAGCCTTGGCATCTCTTTAAACACTCGTTTCGAGCGATTCGGTAAACAAAGTGGCCTGGAGCGAGCAATTTCGCACCTCAGGGGTGCTGTTGACCTCACTCCTGACGATCACCCCAGGAAACATGGATGGCTGGCCAACCTTGGCATATCTCTCGAACATCGTTTCAAGCAACTTGGCGAGCTAGGTGACATCGAGCAAGCGGTGTCGAGGCAGAGGGACGCTGTTGACCTCATACCTAATGATTTCCCCCACAAAGCTTGCTCTCTGAGAAGTCTCGGCTCATCCTTGCTCACTCGTTTCGCGCGGCTCGGTGGGTTATGTGATTTAGAGAAAGCAATTTCGAGGCACAGGGACGCTGTTGACCTCATGCCTAATGGTCACGTCAATAAAGCTATCCATCTAACCTCCCTCGGCACCACTTTCAATGCTCGCTTTCGCCGCCTTGGAGAGCTAGGTGATCTCGAGCAAGCGATTTCGACCCTCAAGGATGCTGTTGACCTCACTCCAGAGGGTCACCCCGTCAAACCTTGCAGGCTGAGCAACCTCGCCGGCTGCTTCGGTGATTGTTTTGAGCACCTCGGCGAACTGACTGACCTCGAACAAGCGATTTCGAAGTACAGGGACGCTGTGGACCTCACCAGACGACGACCCCACCAAAATTCGCAGGTTGAACAACCTCTGCTTCTTCTTAACGGCTCATTTCGATCGCTTCGGCGAGCCGAGCGACATCGATCAAGCTATTTCGAGGCTGAGGGACGCTGTTGATGCCACACCCGATCATCACTTCTACAAACCTAATTTCTTCGATACCCTCGCCAACTCCCTCAGCATTCGTTTCAAGCATCTCGGCGATCCAAGTGACCTCGAGCAAGCAATTTCGTGGCAGAGAAACGCTGTTGATCTCACCCCTGGAGATCAACCTGATAATCCCGGTCATCTCAACCGTCTCGGCAACTACCTGAGGAATCACTTTGAGCGTTTCAGTAAACCAAGTGACCTCGAGGAAGCGATTTCGAGGCAGAGGGTAGCTGTTGATATCACCCCCGAAGGTCATCCAGAGAAACCTTCCCATCTAGAAAGCCTCGCCAACTCCCTCAGGGCTCGTTTCCAGTATCTCCGCGAGCCCGGTGACCTTGAACAAGCAATTTCACTATATTCGCAAGCTGCTTGTGCTTCCGTGGGTCCCACTACTGCTCGCTTTAGTGCATCACGGAATTGGATTTCATCTGCTCGCTCGCTACAGCATGATTCTCTCCTTCATGCTTATTCCATCGCCATCGGTCTCCTCCCTCAACTCGCATGGATCGGCCTCCCTCCTACACACCGCTACCGTGAGCTTGTGCAAGGTGCTGACGTGGCACGGGAAGCGGCAGCAGCAGCTCTCGACTCGGGACAGCCAAATCTTGCTGTAGAGTGGCTCGAGCAAGGACGTTCGATTGTCTGGGGGGAGCTTTTTCAGCTTCGTAGCTCTTACGAAGAGTTGTCCTCTGCCCATCCAGACCATGCCCGAAGACTTCGGGAACTGTCTACCGCACTGGAGCATGCTATTGCCACTCGCGAACAATCCACTTTGGAACGAGAGGCCAACAGACACCGTGCGCTGGCCATTGAGCGAGATACACTTTTACACGAGATCCGCAAGTTCCCTGGTTTCGAGCGATTCCTTCTCCACAAAGAATTCTCTCGGCTTCGTGCTTCAGCACAGTCCGGACCAGTCGTCATCCTCAACGCAGCAGAAAGTCGCTGCGATGCATTGATTGTTCTTGGATAACGAGAACGTAGTCCACGTCCCGCTTCCAGCCTTCACCATTAAACGATCCATCGGTCTACAGAACGCTTTAGACAGATTGCTTGGGCCTGCTCGTGTCATACCCTCTGGTGACAGGGCTGGACAACTTGCATCACGGCAAGATTCCAGCTGGGAATCCATGTTATCCACCCTGTGGAAAGGGGTCGTCAAACCAGTCCTCGACGTTCTGGGTTTTTCTGTACGTTCTGTTGATTCTCGCATAGCTGATTCACTCATTCGCATCTCCGAGCAGACTCCAGGGGACCTGTCGCGCATCTTTTGGTGCCCGACCGGGCCTTTCACGTTTCTTCCCATTCACGCCGCTGGCCTTTATGACACTCGATATTCAGAACCTGGGCATAAAGTGTTCGATTTTGTCATCTCGTCATATGTTCACACTCTCAGCATCATCATGCCTCCCATTCGAGATACACCCTCTAGCGGAAATTTCCGTATTCTGGCCGTCCCTCAACCACCGTCAGATGGCCAATTACGGCTTCCTGGTGTGCGCACCGAACCGGAACACATCAAGGCAGTCATCAAGAACTCTACGGCACAAACTACCCTTCTGCAGTCTTCTGTCGGAACAGTCGAGGAGGTACTTAGCCTGATGAAGGATGCGGAGTGGGTCCATTTTGCTTGCCACGGAGTGCAAGATTTGGAGAACCCCAGCAACAGCGGACTCTGTCTCGCGGACGAACGCCAATTGAAGCTGTCGGACATCACCTCGTTATCACGTCCTCGTGGCGGTCTCGCCTTTCTGTCCGCGTGTCAGACGGCGATGGGCGACAGGAAGCTCTCCGACGAGGCGGTCCACATTGCCGCAGGAATGTTATTTGCAGGTTATGCAGGTGTGATTGGTACCATGTGGTCGATCAGCGATCGTGTCGCGCCCCGTGTGGCGAGGGACGTATACGAGCAGCCTTTCCGTAATGGAACAATGACAGATTATTGGGAGGCCGCACGAGCACTGCATAATGCAGTCGGACGTCTTCGGGATAACAATGCGTCATTCGTGGAGTGGGTTCCGTTCATCCACGTCGGTCTCTAAATGTGGCGTTCAGTGTATAATCCATGTATATCTCGCTACGAATGGAAACAACAACAACAATAACAGAGCTTACCAGGTTGGCCCACATGCCGAGAGTACGAGCGGTCCGGAAAAGGCAAACCGTTCAAGTTGACACAGCAAAACTTGACGTGTAGAGCGATCGGCAATCACAAGAGGAGGAACACACAAAGTACCTTTTACCATGTATCTGTTTCAGTCAAACTTCTGTTCCAAAATGTTTAGATGCTGTCCTGAATAAGATGCTACTGATCTTGTGTCCAGGGTCACTGATATCAAACATTGATTTGAGCACAGTCAGCATCAGCAACTGTAGTTGCAACCATTATAATTACACTCAAAAGCATGATGTGATGCATGCTTGTGCAGCAGGTTCAGATAGTATGTTCCACATATCCATCTCCATGCCAGATACACTCCACCATTTGTTGAATTATATGATACTCAATACAAGGACACATGCAGCCAACCTATGCAAACCATCATAATGCAAGTTGGCCATTTGAGAGTCGCATCTGGATCTATATTCTGTTTTAACAACCACAACAACCATTGATAACTGATGACCATGCTATTGACTTCTGTGTCTCTTCCTCATATGATCATCCCAAATGTCAGTCAGTGCCATTATGTCAATACTTGGTCCTAAGAAACATGAACATGATCAACTTGAAGCAAGTAGGTGGAGTGAGGGCTTGATGATACCTGTGGTTGGTAGTCAGTAAGGTCAATGTTATGTACACTTTTCATTTCTTTTCATTTCCTCTCTATCATCACAATATCACATCTTCACACCATCATAATAAATCTAGAACTCTATTTCACTTCTCTTCACAACCTCATGTAATGACATCATATTTCATGTATAATGCATGTATGGTAGTATATAAGTAGGTTGTTCATGTAATAGTTCCTCATTCTTGGAATAGTTATTCCCTTCTCTTCATTATTTGCTCACTTTGAGTAAATCATTGAGTTGATCCCTAACATTATTCCAAGAATATTCTACTTGCTGAACTACTCATTCCCCAACTCCTTTCAGACTTGTCTCACCTCTTTACCTCTGCCTGTCTAGTGGTTGTCCCTTTGACACCATTAAATGTGTTTCATACCCAGATCCTAGGGTTAAAGGAAATCTGACTTGGCAGTCATAAACATCATGGGAAAGCAACCCAACCCACTGCTAGTTATATGGTCGTCTGCCATTATAAATAAGAATAAAGTTGCTCTCCCTGTAGTGTTGGACTAACCTAATATGCCTAAACATGGGTTCACTTTCATTCCACCCTGTGCATGGCCACTTCACCTATTCACTCTTCCATTCTGCCACTGCCTTGCAGTTGCCTCATGCCTTTCATTAGCTGCCACAACCTCATGTAGGGCTGTGCCCACTTCTCTTCCATTTCATGGCTATTCTGCCACACCATGCTGTAGAATACTCAGTAGTCACTAAGTAAAACTAAAGGTAGTGTGGTGCAATGTAAGTACTTGATTATGTAATCAATAATTACCATATGTGGAATAAATTCCAACACTCCCCCTCAAACATGAGAGGCTAAGATGTTAGCTCTAAAGGTTTGATCTAATCAAAGAAGAAAAGAATCAAATGAAATATACCAAAGACTTGATTAAAACGACTTGTATCGTGTCCGTGGGTGTAGCGTAGTGGTCGCGTGACGCTGCGCTCGAGCAGTTACCCGATATGGTAAGTTGCGGCTCAGCTAGTTGCGTCGCACCATCCAAGTGCGCGCTATCGTCCTCGATCGACTCTAGTGGGTCCGTCTGCGCGTATCGCGTCCTGGGAACGCTCCCCCATCGTCTATGGTCCATATACAACGAATACGGCGCGTTTGATTTGCCCAAAATGGTCCCAATACGGCCGTTTGACCTGGTAAGTCAGTTTGGTGTGACTGACTCCTCTAGGACTCGATTTGAGTCGTCCTCGGCGACGTGGCGGGTTCGGGTCATTGGTATGTTGTCTAGGGTCATTTGGAAGTGGTGTGGACACCTCAGGTACATCCGCTATCGCGTGGTTGCGGTTTCCATGCTGACCTGACCTGTTATCAGCTAGCGGTCTTGCACCGACTCGTTTCGAGTCGTGGCATGCGCCACTCGTTGCGCTGCCCTTACCGCCTCATCTGCCACCTCCATGAACGCCTGGATCATCGCTCTGGTGCGTCCAATCGCGTCCGACGGCTCCTGACACGTCCAACTCCGAGTCGCCCTGGTCGCCCATATGGCCTCTAGGCCCTCTATCTCGATGTACCGCGCTCGGATCGACCTTGCGCGCATTCCTGACAGTCCTGGGACACTCCCCATCGTAACCGGCGCCTCAGACAACCGTTTGGCGGTCCTGATCGCCCTCGTTGACTCCCAACTCGGTCCACTCGCCCATATGCCCTCCTAGGGCTCTAACTCGACATGGCGCATTCATCTCATCGACGCGGCCATTCCTATCGACTGTAGGGTGTCCCTGGATGCTGTGGGCACCGCCTGGTATGGCCGTTTCGCCGCCCGGCTCGTCTGGGTCGACTGGGTGCATCCTAGGTGGGTTTTCACTAACCCTTCGCTCTGATCGTACGTGGTCACGTTCTAACATGTTCCGCAGCTCTGTTGGCACATCCCGACCGTCCTCAACATGTCCCAACGCTCCTGACGCGTCCGTATTGCCGCCGGTATCCTCGACGTCACGGTTCGTATATCCACCCCACTCCCCCTCGAGCTCGACGCTCGGGGATATGTTCTCTCGGTTCGTGGGGCTGTCTGGTGGTGGTGGAGGCTCTGGGGGTATCCATGGTACGTCCGTGTCGTCCGTTCATGTGCGCTGACTGTTTCTGTCAGCCATCATCGATCGTCCGTGCGCCAACTTTGCGCTTTCTCTCTCCCCCGCGATCAACGTGTTTCGGCACGTTGTTGGCCTCTCCACCTTGTCAAGCACGTCTACGCGCGTCTCTACGACCTGCCTGTCAACCCCTGCGTCCGCGAGCGCAACGCGGTCGTACCATCGCCACCCGGTCAGTTCGCCACCTTGGTCGAACTGACTGCGTACGGGTTGGCACACTGGTTCGTGCAGCTTGACGCGTGGCTCGTCAGGTTCCCTGGATCGATGCTCGTCGTCGCAGTCGTCACCTGCAGCCTCTGCGGCTTCTCTCGACACCCTCTGTTACAGTCATATGCTCATCAGATGTACTCTTTCTCCTTCTGTTTCTCTTGTACCGCTTACATCCTAACCGTTCTCTCTTCTGACCTTCCTTTACTACCGGTAGGATGCGGTTTCCTTGATCTATTCTTTATACTTCTTTACACGTAACCATGGACAGCCTCTCTCCTACAAGCACCACATGTTATGGGCTTGCGTCACCCTTCTCTCATGTTCCATACGATTCCTGCTTACCTAAATAGCTACTACGGAATCCTTATATACCGAGCTGCATGTACAATAGTCCTCATTCTTGATCTACACAATCACAGCGTATCTCTGCGTCTTGAATCATCCCTCCGGAACTTCCTCTAAGTTCTCGCCACCTCTGAGCCTATCAAGGACGTTGTGTCTCTTCGTGAGTACCTCCCTTGAGACAGCTAGTTAGCGATTCGACGTAGAAGAGGCTACGTCTCGCGTAACACCCTCAACTCGGCCGTCTCGGCCCTCACCTCGTCACCTCACCCCCTTCTGCCTTCTGGCTGGTCGGGTGGTTCTGTAGGTGCGTCAGGACGACGTTCATTGTCGCCCGACATGTCTGCAGGGTCTTCCGACGGTCTGGCTTGATCCGTCAACACGCCATCTGCGTCTGGGTGGTCATGCAATGTGCTTCGAGCGCTCGCAGTGGTCGCTGGTGGTTCACCTTGGTCCCGAGTGACCTCGGCTTCGTCTATGCAGTTGCATGACACGCTCTGTGCGCTCGTGCTGTCCGTCACGATGTCTGTGTGGTCGTGTGATGCGCTCCATGCGCTTGCATCGTCCGTCACTGGCTGGTCCGTTTTGCGTGCGGTCAGCCCAACGCTGCCACCGCTCGTCCATCGTATGTACTCCCCCTCAAGCGGTGCCAGTGTGCTCTGGGTTACTGTAGTAGGTGTCGTCATGGTGGTGTCCACCTGACCGGTTTCGTCATCGACGCGCTCATGCACTCGACATTCTTCGTTGTCAGCTCCCTCCCCATCCTCAACCTTGTGGCCCATCGCTCCCTGGACATCTTCGCCCGATGCGTCTTCGCTCGGCAGCATCCGTACAGGTGATGTGGTACCCAACTCGTTTGGTGGGTCCTGTAGAATACTCAGTAGTCACTTTATTATGTAGAATACTCAGTAGTCACTTTATTAGTAGGAAAGATAGGTACCTGTAGAATACTCAGTAGTCACTAAGTAAAACTAAAGGTAGAGTGGTGCGATGTAGGTACTGCTTA
>JBBPMW010000497.1:0-17761 GCA_038090535.1 Tylopilus alboater | reverse complement strand
GGTGCCGAAATACATGACGATAGAGCAAGACTCACCCTGAGGGTAACATCAGCGGTGATTCGACCCGATTGCCAGACATTCGTGATGGAAGAGAGCGCAGGGATGCACGCGACTACGACAATTCCATCTGATATATTCGTTTCTTCCTCGGTGGGATCTAGTCGGATTTCGTCCCCCAACACCGCCTGGAGATGCTCAAATTCAAGCTACCGACCATTCGACAATTTCCTTACCGCAGAACAGGACGCGACAAGTCCAAACATTTCGATACCTGCATCTGCGAGCGCAGTGCTCGCTGCCACCGAACCAGACGCTACACATCCTTCGATCCCGTCGTTTTCGATGATCGTGATGAAGACGTCTATGGTCGACTTTGGAAATAGTTCCAAGCAAACGGATGACGCGATCGACTGATGGATCGCAACAGCCAGGGATCTGTCTTCAGCATCCTTTGGGGATTCCACTCAGCCTGATCGACATCGTCGAAACACACGAAAGCGCTCACATGAAGCGGTGATCGGCGGCGCGTGCATGAAAACGGCGCGAATTTAACTTCGATATTCAATCGACCCTTTTCGTTGTAAGTGGTGGACTTGGACTGTCTCGGGCCATACCTGTCGAAAGTCGAAAGCAGCGTTAGAACCGCCGTGTGACCTGTCCACGGGCAAACGAGGCTCTCACACAGCACATGCTAGCTTGGTCTTTTCTGTCTCGATGTAAGCCGAGCCATTTGCTTGGCTGATCAACCCAGGCTGCAAAACTTGAAGGGACGGATCAGCTTAGACGGCATACAATCTACACGTCCTACAGATTGGGCGTATGTCTGTCGACTGTCGACCGCGTCGCGCATTCCAAGTCGTGGAACGCTCCTGACCGGGCTCGAAAACTGGCGGAAAGCTCTCCTCGGGACCGTTTATACGCCTTCTGTCGAAAGGATTTTGAGCCATGCCAGTTCTTGTAGAAGCAGTAATTGGATTACATAATGGCATGGTTCGTCATGAAGGTTTCCATCTCCCTTTCGAACAAGAACACGAAGCCGCTCGGCGCTGCCCCTCCTCTCACCAAGCCAGCAGCGTTTTCGTCACTAGATGATGAAGATACTCAGGACGCTGCCTCGAGCAGCAAGGATACCCACGCGAACAAAACGCTCTTGGCCGGTAGCATAGCGTCTTCAAAGGCGGCTCAGAAGCGCATGGAGCAAGAAATGAAGATCGATGCTACGGTCTACCAGTACGACGAAGTCTGGGACAGGATGCAGGAAGTAAAGCACAGACAGAAGGAGGTCAAGGAAGCGGGTGCAAAGCAACGCAAAGTGGGTGCATATCACTTCGTCTATGATCGAGCGTTCTCATGTAGCATGTTAGCCTAAATACATAGAGGGTCTCTTAAATTCTGCTGCCACTCGCCGATTGGATCGTCTCAGAGCTGAGGAAAAGATGCTTCAACGTGAGCGGGAACTTGAAGGGGATGAGTTCGCGGACAAGGAGGCCTTCGTCACCCAAGCATACAAGGACCAGATGGCCGAAGTCCGAAAGGCCGAGGAAGAAGAGAGGCAGAGAGAAGGTTCGTCGTCCCTCCCATACGTGACCCTTGTAGTTTGCAATGAACGTGTGTTGCTAGAGGCTGAAAAGAAGAAACAAAAGGGAGCGACGACTGGGATGTCACATTTCTACCGCAAACTATTGGAGGAGTCTGAACAAAAGCACGAAGAAGCCGTCGCCGCCGCCACGGAACGCAAGCCTCTTATCGGACCCCAAGGCCCTTCCTTGATCATCGCTAAGCCGGCAGACCTCACTCCAATGACCGACGTGGAACTAGCTCGGCTTGCACACGAGCAAGGAAAAAGTGTCGAACTAAACGATGATAATCAGATCGTCGACAAACGAGAATTGTTGTCAGCCGGTTTGAATCTTGCGGCTCCCAACACACGTCACGTTGGGTTGCAAACAATGGCCAAGAAATTGGAGGACAAAACTGAGCCCCATGTCCGTCGTGCTGTTGGGACCGCAGCAAGTCGTAGAGAGATTACCGCGAGAAGGACAGCAGAGATCCGCCGACAGATGGAAGAAGAAGAAGAACGACAACAAGCACAGAAGGAGAGAGACGAGGAGGAAAGTAGGCAGAGGATTGTTGCCAAGAGGAACACTGAAGTAGATGTACAAGATGCAAAGGCCCGGTATCTAGAACGGAAACGTCGGAAACTGGAGGAAGGTGCAGCCACGACTGCTGGTACTGGGGATGCGTCATTCTGATGGCGTTCCATTCTCGTCTTTACAGTTGGCTGAGAATGGATTACACGATCTCATTTTTTTTGTTAGCAAGACTGGTTAAGACGCTCCTCCCCAATTAAAAAAACTACCCGTTTAAATTCTTGCAACACGGCTACCGCATATGGCCGCTTGTCTGGATTATGATTAAGCATTGGCCTTGCAAGGTGCACCAGTTCAGGAATGTAAAGATTAGCAATCTAGTGCAGACCTCAGGGTGTAAGATACATAGAACAAATCAATCGTTCATACCTTGCATGCTCTCAGTATGAGAATTCCCAGGGCCCACACGTCGATCATATAAGGATTGCATGCTTGACCACGCTCCAGCTCGGGCGGAACCTCGGTCCCTTTTGGCCAGTAAGTTCCGGGGGCAGCCATGCCGTCGACTCTCTGGCTAAGTTCGTAATCGATGCACGCACACTTGCCACGGTAATCGGTGAGGAAATTGTGTAAAGATATGTCTAGGTGCACCATGTGATTCCGATGCATAAAAACGATGTGCTTCAAGGAAAACAGCATGAGCAACAAAGGAACACGAGTTCAGGAGGTATAGTTACTTCTATGCATTGATGAATCAGCGATAGAAAGTCTCGTAGCTTGGAGGGTATCTCGGGGAATAAATGGGAAGACCATTCCTCCATCACAATAAAACAAATACCGTCAATGGGCACGTCGATGATATCGAGGACGGCTATATCCCGCATGTTATGGCAAGGTTATTCAAGGCAGAGGAATAGACGCACGTATGGAGTGATTCATGGGATCGTGCCGCAGGTGGGAGGAAGATACGTGTCGCACATTTTGAACTTCTCTGCTCAACCAATTTACGGCCTTGATCATCAACTTCGTGCCGGTCGCGCAGCAGGTCGCACGGAAGAGGTTTTCTGGCTGGTGAAGGTTAGAAGACCGAGATGGGGGAAGGGAATGTGCCAAACCAGGCCGGGATCCTTGCAGAGAGCACTGTCGTCTGACGCTGTGTGCGCAGGAAGATGCGAGGAGGAGTGAATGACACACGTCTCTGCCATTCCGTGGCGCAGATAGTGTTCTCTGACATCGCGCACAGTATCAAGCCGATAGCCCTTGCACGAGATTAGATCACGGTACTTTGACCACTGGGGACAGAGGCGGGCGTTAACTTGATCGTCATCCAAGGACGAATCGGACGAGGACGATGAAGATGAAGCTACCGAGTCGCACTCCCAGTCGACGGACGAAGGCATGATGGAGAGACCATCCCGAGGAGTAGGGATTAAATACACGCAAGGAAGAGGGACGCTTGTTTCTGCTCGGGAAGAAAAGGCCAAGAGGGGCAAGTCCGTTTGGGACAAACATGCCCAGTTAGTCGCTCGCCACGTAACGTTGACTCTACAAAGAAACTCTAGGACAGAATTGCAACGGACCATCCCATGGAGGAGGGCACAAAAGCCAAAAAGACCATCTTCGTTGGCGGCCTGGGAGACGACGTGGACGAAACTGTCCTCTACGAGTCTTTCTCCCCCTTCGGTGGGTAATTTATACCTCCCTTACCCCAACGACCGCCCATCGCGTCCAACAGGGGATGTCGTCGAAGTACAGCTTCCACCAGCCGCAGCGACCCCCTCGGACTCAGGTACACGTCCCAGCTTCTAGTCCTCGGACCAGCGTTCTGACCCCCTTCCTAGAGCTCAAACATCGCGGCTTTGCTTTCGTCACGTACGGTTCCCCTGCAGATGCCCAAGACGCAATCGACAACATGGACCTCAATGAACTCCGTGGAAGGGTCATCAAAGTAAACATTGCTCGGCCATTCAAGGCCGCCATACAGCCAGGAGCCGGAAACAGAGCGAGTAAGTAGTTTACCTCTCAGCACCTGCCAGCAATTAGTCACCGTCTACCGCTAGTCTGGGAATCAGAAGAATGGCTGCGGCAGTATGCGAAGCCACTCGCTCAAAGCGGAGGTAAGCCTCTCCTAACATCTCAGTTCGCCATCCCTCAAGTCGATGATTAGGTGTTCAAGGGCGGAACGCACAACGGAGTGCCAACAATGCAGGGGACGAAGAGCCACCCGCTGCTGCCGATGCCAATGATGATGAAGATGCGATGGAAGAATAGTCTCTTACTCCCGACTCATCTTGCTTCCTGGATGCCAACGTCTCGGCGATTGGGTAATGCATGACAGCTTGCTCGCCAGTCCCACCCGGAGTTACATTGTGAGGTACAAAGCCGTTCACGGGCATGTTGGATGGGATTCAGAATACCGCCATGCCTTGTGATATACGGACAACGGGAAATGAAACGAAAAGAGGGGTACTCCTTGATGGATTCAAAAATCCCTTGGATGGTTCATGTCTGATTCCTCGAACTGTGCGCGCGCGCGTTTGATATCCTCTTGCATGAATAATAGTTCTTCCATTCGAGCAAGCTTTTTTGCATCGGCTGGCCTCGATAATGCCCGCCGCAGGTCTTCTACGGACAGTCGGGTCTTCCGTTGCGGCCCTCCTGCCGTTTGGCACTGTGCCGCGAGAGTCACGAAATGATTGGTGGTCTAACGAAAAAGAACTCACAACGTCGACGATAAACTCGACCAGGATCTCTTCCATCACATTCACTGTGTCAGTCGCCGGATTCCTGTCATCTCCAAAACCATACATTAGATTTTTGACTGAGTGGGAGCGCGATCAGACGGGGCGAAAGACTTTTTAGGACCGTGGATGCACTGACGTTCTTTCATAAAAAGTCCTTTGAAGTTAGCATGCTTGCGACCTCGTCCAGCGACACCCGTAGCTGTACCCAGAGTAGCGCCTGTCTCGCGCACGTACGTCGGGGTGTAAGATGAGAAAGTAGCTGGTCTCGGAGTGGGGGCCGCTGATGGGGTAGCAGTCGCTGCTGCAGGAGTCTGTGCCGCCGATCTTGCCACCTGAGGGGTGGTTTGGGTCTGTTGCTGGGGGATGTAGCTGTACGGGTACGGCCATGCGCCATAGCCAGTTACGCCGGAGGCATACACGCTTTGGTAGGCTGCTGCATAACCCTGCGTTTGATACGCGCCAGGTGTTCCGGGATGGTAAGCGGCGTAAGGATAGGATGTTCCTGTAGCGTTGTGTTGGTAGTGTGAGTAAGACATACAGTAGTTGCCATCGTGTACTATTATATACCAACGTCATCTATCTCGCCCCTCTCCAAGGTCCGTGCACTGTCCATCATCTGCCGCACTTTCTGCCACTCCATTTCAATGATACCACGCTGATCGAGCCACTCCATGACCCTATCCGCATCGTGAAGGTCGCGCGGAGGTTTGATGCCACCAATATACGCAACCTTGACAAACCGATGAGTCTCGTCCTGAGCCCTCATGATTTCCCGTTGCAAGGCTTTGTAGAGCGAATACTACATAACATCACCACCATGTAGAAGTATGATGTATGATCGGACGAACCTCCCAGTGACTGAATTGATGATATACTTGAGTGCGCGCCGCGCAAAATCGGCCGAGGTGAAATTCTTCCTTGGCGTGTCCTTCTCCATCTGCTTCACTGCCTTCGTCTTCGTCCTCTTCCGAGCTCCCATCCGATTCGTCATCGGATACATCCTGCACATCGTCGCATTAGCAACTATCGTGGAACGATATGCACAGCGATACCTCGAAATCATACTCATCGTATGACTTTCCATTCAACCGACCCAGGAACGTAGACAACCTGCCACCGAGATGACAAGCATCACAGTGGGGTATCGCAAAGTCTAATCGGACCAGGGTAAACTCCGGATACGTTTCCAGGGCCTTCTTGAAGTCTGGTCTCCACACGGATGATGCCACGAGTGAATCGCGCATCCCACTCAATTTGCGGCGAGTTACTTGTAGTGGCACGGAAAGATACTCCTCCTCTGATGACATGGTAAATCATTCGCTCTTTGTGAATTTCGAACAGTCAGACCTTTAAGAGCGTGTTCGAGAAATGGGCGTCGGTCTACCAAAGGTCGTACAGCCATGTGGACGAAAAGTTGACAAACAATCTTGAAATGGTGTGTCAGGTCTTGATGAGTGCTCATACTAAATGCGAGAGGAAGTTGCGCCGGTGGAACGCCATGTGCATCATCGACGATGAAATCCTGCTCATCCTCTTCGTTGCTACCAGTCTCGTCATCTTCGGGGTCTGACTCTCCGCCGTGATGAGGCTTAGCACCCTTGAATGGCGCCCCTGCTGAACTCTCTGATTGCTCAGCTTCAGGTGAAGATTCGAGCACTATTTCGCCACGTTTCTTGCCTTTAAGCACTTTGTAACGCAGTCAGTCGAATTATCGTGACGAATCGGAGTTCATTCCCCACGCACTCTTTAGCTTTTCCAAGTTCTTCTGAAATGCGGACATCTTGCCTCGAGAACGCAAACGGTTCTCGAGCACTTCTAGGGACGTGTTACTGACGGATAACAAACGAAAGTTGTCAACCGAGCCGCTCACGGTTTTCTGCGTCGAGTATATCATCATCGTCTTCTTCGGGGGTCGGAGGTCTTATACCCTTGATCAGCTTGCGACGTCGAGTATCATCATCGGAGTCGAGAACGACTTTATTCTTCCGTTTTCGTTTTCGTGGTACTACTAGCGTTTCTTCCAGCGATTCGTCACTGGTTGTGCGTATGGGAACGGCATGGGCGCCCATGAGATTCTTGTGTTTCTTCGGACGACGAGGGGAGTGATCTTCGTCGCTGATCTCAACGACCTCCGGCTCAAAGTGTATTGCACCGACATCGCTGTCTGTACCTTTTACGTTGTCGGAATGGCTGGACGAGGAACTGGATATTGTCCGCTTTCGCTTTCGCTTTGAAGGTCCTGGGCTAGGACTCTTTGGAAACAAGTTGGAAGGTGAAGATGGGGGTGATGAGTCGAAAAAGCCGAACAGCGTTTGCTGCTTGAGTTTCTGGGAAGACGCATACGTGCTTCGTCTTCGAGACATCCGCAAGGTCAACTTGTGTTGAACTTGGTCGCTGATTAAGTTTACAGTCACTTCCAAAGCCGGCAAATATGGACACGACTCCCAAACTACTACAGAGAGGAGCACGCTGAATCGCGTGAGTCACTCTCGCAGCAGCTCTTTCGCTCGGGCCACGTCAAGCTACACGAAGTCTCGCTTTTTGTGCTTTTTTAGCTTTCTCCTTCATGATCGTAGACCCGATGAACCACCCAATTCCTGAGAGTCCGACCACGAGCAATAATGCTGGCAACCGGATGGCCCATTCGCGAGCAGGAAAGTAATCGTGTATGGGACTCGATGCGTCGAAGAAGGGCTGCGGACATGAGATGTGAATTGCTGAGTGGATGAGCGAGAGGGAGTACTGACGAGAAGGATGGCCCAGGTAGTGTAGTAGACAAACACCAACGCCGCGACGAGCAGCATAGAACCTCCGAGCGCCTTGTCACTCACAGCCTATTTTGACGGCTAACTGACGACCATACCACCAAGTTTGAACAAACTCACCATCGTTGCAGAGCTTGCTGATTGGGTGCGTGGTGCAAAGTTCGTGTCCAAAGTCGGCTGTGAACCTCCGAGCGAGTGCAGTTCCATCCACCACTACCAGCACAATCGCGAAACGACGTCAATTAAAACACCTTGCATGAACATCGTTGGGACGCAAAGGACCCTGATCGTTATAAAATTTCATTCATGATCTCTCAGTATGCTTTTGCATCTCTCGCACACGTCCGGATCCTCCTCCTCCCAGTTGGCCAGATTCCTAGGGCAACATTCGATGCTTATGCCGCAGAGATACGGACGTTTGAGTCCATACGTCTAGGTGATGTGCCCGGTGATGCCAAAGACGAACGAGGTGCGCTTAGCCATGAACTAATGTCGCATACCCTTACGAGTATGAATCTAGCCCGCTTCATGCCGAGCCCACTGTCGAGCGGTTATCTCCACCTCAGTTTTCCATCGCATCCCAACTTGCATGCCCACTCGCCGTTGTCCCTTTTCCGACCCTCACACTTCAATTTGGGCATCATCGGCATCGCTGCTTGCTCTTCCTCTCGCTCGCTGTCGTCCTCCCTGGAACAATTTGAGAACACGCTGGCTGAGATCTCTCCAGAAGCCTCGACATTCCCGCTTGCAAAAACTTGCTTCGCCTTCCAGGATGATGATGAACCCAATATTGGCCTGGGAGAAAACCCACCTGGTCTCGCTATAATCCCGAATGCAATGGGAAACAAGAGGTTGTACATTGGGACATTACTTGCTGACCTGTGCTCGCAGATCTTGGGTGAATTCGGACGTTTGGTGCGTGGTGATGAACTTGTGCTATATCTGCGTCTCACATCGTTAGGTTCATATCTTGGAAAGCCCGTTAGGGAACGAGTACCTGAATGCTACTCTCTTCCCAATCCTGCCTGCGGCTGCGGAAATGCCGTTTGCTCTCGATTCCAACTCACAACTCTTTCTGGCCTCCTTTCCCTCCCATTCCAGTCAGTCGGAGCTCATCGTATCGCATTCATCCACCCCAGCAAACAATGGGATGACGCGTAACTCACCTGGGCCTGGGGCCCTTCACGTGTCGGCCACCGGATTACAACGCCATTCTACGTTGGGTCCACCACCAGTTAAGAAACGCGTCAGCGCAGTGGGGACAGCCTCTTCTCACGCAAGGCTTTTTAAAGTTTACGGAGACTTCTTTCTGTTAGCGGGGAGAACACAGGATGCCAGGATTTGGTCTGTGGACCTCATTTGTCTGGGCATTCCATGAATGACAACCTTGAAGGTACCAAGAAGCGCTGAACCTGTTTAAGACCGGGATGGACCCCGTTTGGCAGGCGTCAGCCATGGAAAGTTTGGCAGTGACTTCCGTTCTCGATTCTTGGGCCGCTGTCCAAGGACTAGTGAGTCTCTCCTGCCGTCGATGATTGTCTGCGTTATATGTCTTTACAGCAGGCATCAATCAGCGATGCAAAAGACCCCTGGATGGAGATCAACGAACAACTCTCACAGGCTGTTGCCATATATCTCAAGGCCAGTGTTCCGTCGGACACCATGCAAGATTACACCTTGTTAGCATTCGTCTACACGTCAGCTGTTCTCCGTCAGACCTCGTTGCTGTTCTGTGTTTGGTCATCGAAAGGATGGGGACCATTGGCTTTTGCATCAATGCTGCAACCGAGTGCTACGTCTTATTGGCAAAAGGTTGCCTCTGATAATTCTTGGGTTAACCTCGAACGCCTCAGTCTTATCACCAGCATCACTCGCTCACAAATCGCCAGCACAGTCTCACAAGCACACGGCCCTTGGCTATTGCACCTTGGTCCCCAAGAACGTCTTGTCGTCCTGCAGTTCATGGCAAATATCTACAGTTGCATGGGATACAAGCGTAAGGAAGCGTACGTCCTCCGGGAAGTAATTAGTTGCATCATGGACCTAGTTGTCTGCGGTCGCGATGAAGATTATCAACTTCGAAGGTCGGACGTCGGAAATGCTGGCTTAGTTGTCCGCACTGCTGGCCTCCGGAATGGGGATGACAATACTCCCACAGGCAATGGAAGTTTGGCTTTTCGACCGAACGAGAACATGCAAGGCAATCAAAGCGTGCTCAAAGTTCTCACGTATACGTGCAAGGCTCTTGGCGTCGATTTAGAGTCCGTGAGCGTGGCTGTAATACCAAACGCCGAGGAAGAGGGCAATGTCGATCCAGATATTGTTCCCTCTGAAGCTTTGACATTGGCGGAGTCATTGAACAATTCGTTTGGATGGCCGGAACTCCAGGTAGGAGTCGTGCGCGAAGCCATTGCGGTTTCTGAGGCACTTCCTGGTCAGTGGATGTCCTTGTTGGCGACCGAATCTTACAGATACAATAGATCAACTGGCTGTGGCTCGCTTTGCTTTATCTGCTCTCAAAACCATGCGTTCCATTCTTGCCACTAGCGATCAATGCTATTTGTACCAGACAGCCTCCAGGGCACTTGCTGTAACACGGCGGCGTGGTGATGCCTCAGCGATTGAATACTGGGCTGGACGTCCTGTACAAAGTATTGCTGTGCTACCGTAAGCACTTTGCATTTGGTGATTTTGCAGTAGCTAATGCAATCTCCAGTCTCCCTTTGCACCGCCTTCCGGCTGAGAAGCCGCTATCGCTGTTAGCCACGAGCAGTTCGACGCCCCGCGCCATAAGCATCATACCGGGTTCAAACAACGACCTATTTTTGTACAATCCCCGAAAGTCCTTCAACACGCAAGTGAGCTGAACGAAATGTCTACATTTCTTTTGAGCAGCTGAACATGTTCTGCGACAGGGAAAAACTATCATTGTCCAGAATGAACTTGCCGAGCTGGTCATCACCCTGCAGAACCCCTTCGTGTTCGAGCTTGAATTGCATAATGTGTCGTTGATGTAAGTACTTTCATCCCGAGCATCCCTATTCTTCGGAGCTGATCTCTTCTAGCACATCGGGCGTCGATGTCGAATGCAGTATCATCTCATCAATTGTAATGCCCGCAAACTCCGTTCATGCCGTCACATTGTCTGCAATCGCTAAAAAGCCAGGTGTCTTGATTATCAAAGGCTGCACTGTCCATGCTCCCAATGGCATACCGAAGATATTTTTCCTTCCTTTATCCACAGAAACCGAGGAGGAGCACCAGTCACGGAGGCAAAGCATGATGATTTGCGAGAGCGGGCGGACGAAGTACTCGGGACTTGACTCACGGCCGTGGGACAGAGGCGGGAAACGCTTCGCCAACTTCTTGGTGCCATCAAAGCTGAAAACGCGTTTCTTGGAGTGCGTAGTCGTCCCAGAGCAGCCGTTACTTCGTCTGAGATGGACTTCTCTGACGCATGCTGCAGTAATGCTTTACAATGGCGAGAAGTGCGTCGGTACATACGACAGTGTCCCCTTTTTTTTTTGATTCCCACCTTCAGGTCTACTATTCGGCTCACGCTCGAAAATGTCTCCAAGCTACCGATTGACTTTTTGACGCTGTCATTTGAAGATTCCACAATCGCTCCTGCACAAGAGGCATTGGCAGAAGGACAGCTCGACGTTTTTGAGATGTACGAAACTGAATACGACCTTATTCACCATCCAGCGTTTTCGTGGAATCGAGACAAGGAGGTCAAGGTCATCGATCCAGGTCAAAAAATCGTAGCATCTGTCGCGTGCTTTGGAAAGGCCAAATGGTGTGTTTACCTCGAACTTGCACTTGCAGAATTTAATGCATCCCCCCAAGCACTAGTGGCACCGTTCGTGTATCGTATGCATACGTCCGCCGGAACGATGAATCGGAACCCCCACCCGAGATCTTTTATACAAGACAGCTGACATACCCAATGACCGTCACTGTTTACCACATGCTAGAATGTCATGATATGAGCGTCATGCCTTTGGACGCATTCAGCGATATCAACGATGATTCACTCCAGAAGGACGGTGACCCGCACGACTGGTGTCTATTCTCCATTGAAGTGCGGAACACGTACGGTTTACCATTTGAGGTTACGTTCGACAGGACTCAACAAGGTGAGGTTGAATTGTCACCCCTGGCAGGAAGCGCGCTCATTAAAATAGATGCGCCAAATGCTACAGCACGCTCGGTTGTTCCACCCGGCTCGACGTCCCGGCAAGTCAAATCATGCATTTTCGTGATACTCTTAGGCTAACAGTGTCCCCGTTCGAACAGGATCCTCCTCCCAATTAAAAGGTTCCGGCTACCTGATGATCTTATTTCACGTCCGATTCCTACCTTGTCAGATCGCCAGTTTGTGGTCTCCAAGTCCAGCCTGAGTGATGCAGATGACAAGGCTCAGAGGGAACTGTTTTGGTACCGCGAGGAACTGCTAGGCATCGTTCGCGGTCGTTGGAAAGAGGTCAGTCGTTCGCTAACCGTGGCGGTCCATCACTGACTTTTCTCAGGCGAATGGTAGTCGCAACGGAGATGTGTCCTTGCGGCAACAGCGCATGACGACGCATATGTTGAATGCCCTCAAGACAGATCTGATCCGTATTGATTTGTCACTGGTGCAATGTTGCCCCGAAGAGCCCGCCGTCAAATTTTCGGGTGAAAAGTTCATAGTGGCACCACACACGGTAGTGAATATGGTAGCCAAGCTCACCAACGCTGGTCGTATGTCGATCAAACCCGCATTTTTCGCCCCATGTTGACCATACCTCAGCCTCGACGTTGGCAACGATGCTGAATATATCGACGAGTCCGGAAGAACACGTCCTTGTGCAAGGCTCACTGACAGACATTGCGCTGGGCCGCGCCGAAAGTGGACAGTCACAAACAGTAGAAGTACCGCTCTGCTTCCTCAGCGTTGGGCACTTTGAAATTGCTGTCGAAGCACGGCAACTAGGTGTCATGGGAGAGAAACGACGGACAGGAGTTGCTCGCTTGTGGGCAATCGTTAAAGAGGATGAATCGTCGCGAACAACGTTCTCAGACCTTGGATAATTTCCGTAGCTTTGTGCTACCAATGTATCCATCATACAGCATCCTCACCTTGGTTCGAAAACCCCGCGTTCGATTCCATTCAGTCAGAGCTGGAGCTGTGAAAACCATCTCGTGAAATCTTCGTCTCTCCCATCGTGCTTCGGGGAGCTACTAGTATGTGAGACAACAGTTCTACTTATACCTCTACACGTAGGCAAGACTATCAAGACTTGATGCATGATGCCTGAACACGCCATGTCACGAGTGCTTCGTCGATATTGCATTTCAGAGACACTGTAGGCTGTTCGTCATACAAACGAGGAAGGAAAAATTATAGTCCCACCGAGGATTGAACTCGGGACCCTTGCATTCAATGTAACCTCATAAGTACAACGCTCTGACCACTGAGCTATGGGACTATCACATAGCGTTTCGCCTACGAATGAATATATTCCTAGCCATTAACCCTTGACCACAAACGAGAAGGCGTGTTGTCGACACATTCGTCCTATGGATCAAGAAGCCGTGCTTCTTCCTCGCATCCGTTATCGGAAATGTACAAAAACCTCGTTCCGACCCTCCTCCCTTGTTCCTCCGAGTGCGTGATCCACAAAATCGCCTTCAGCTCGCTTTCGGGAGAGCGCAACTCGCGAGAAATAAAGTCTTCGACCAGCGCCGTCGAGTGAGGATCGAGCGCAGAAGTGGGTTCTAGGAAGAGTCAGAAAACACGGTCGGGGCGCGCCCATGGGTACCGAGACTGACCATCCAGCAAGAGCACTTCTGCGGTATTTAGACCGAGCGCAGTGGCCAGTGCGATCCGTTGCGACTCCCCACCGCTCAGATTTGTCCAGTTGCGATCCCAAAGTTCCTCGTCGATTCCCCAACTTTTGGCGATTTCGATTGGGTATACCAGTCCGCCAATGAGAGACTGGGGAACCTTGCGAGAGCTGAAGGACGAGATCGCTGCGAGGAAGTCTCGCGGGGTACCCGACAGCAGTGAAGGTCTCTGTGGGACGTAAAACACTTTCGTCCTGAAAGAGGGCACACCTATGAGTCGCTCCGTAAGCACGAAGCCGCGCAATCAGATCACGGCACCAGGACAAACCAAATGACTTGGCGGTGCTGGAGACAAACTCATCATACCTCGGACAAGTTTCATGAGCAAAGAAGCACTTACCGTCCTCTATATAAAACCTGGCCGCTGTACACGTTCAAATGAGAAATACATTTCAACAGGGTGGTTTTCCTACCTCAGCGTCAGAGAAGCTCCGCTGCTAAGTTATACGCTGACGTACCCCGACCCGCTCTTCCCTTGCACGATGATTACATCACCTTCGTTGACATGGAAGTTAAGCTTGCTGAAGATGGTGTGATCCTTGTCTTTCGCGCAACTGACATCGTGAACTTGCAGTAGCGGCGCCATGGTATCTGATGAGCAGGAGGCTGTTTGAGTGCCATGGGAGCCATCACAACACTACATGATCCCACGGTGGCTAACCGTTTAGACAGTTGATGAGGGTGGCCGTAATGATGTCCTAATAACATGACTCTAAAGTAATTACTTCACATCTACGGCTGAGGAGCCATTCCCATCTCTTCTGGCGTCAAATTTGAACTCTCAATCATCACACCGACACCAACTTTAGCAGCGTTCTAGCCACATCGTAAGCGCAGTTATGACAATAAACGTGTAGGAATTCACCTTGAAGTGGTCAATCTCACCGGAGACCAAGAACGCGAACGTTGGGGCAAAGCGTTGTTCAAGCAGAGCCGAGACTTTGCCAGTGGAGTCCAATTGTGCTCTGAATGTTGCCATTCGAAGGTCGTACTTGGCACCCAAAGTCGCTATGGCATCTCTTCTCTGAGCTCCCGCAATCACCTGAAGATCTGCTGCTACCTCCACCTTGTCGCTCAGCTTTTGCCAGTACGTCGTCTGCAATATACCAGCGGGTTGTAATTGAGCGGTAGCAATCCAATTCTTGTTAGCACCCGTGTACTTGGCAAGGTAGGACGTTGCGAACTCAGACAACTCCGGTGTCTGTCGCTGATATAGCGTCTCAAAACCAAGTGCCAGGCCCTTCGTGATCGACTGGAAGTAGCTTCCGATGTAAATACCGGTGAGGTCAGTCGGTGATGGATTGACAGCTTTGGCGTTAAGGGAGTAGTCTTGACCTTGGTAGTCTTGTTCCAGCTGTAACATGCTATGTCCGGCCTGTTTGGAGAGCTTATGTGACGGGGACGTATGAGAAAATTGGCCAAGGATGACGGATGAACCGCACCTGCGCTTGGATCTTGGTGATGGATGTCTCCGACCAGCCTTGGTTCATCCTGGCGTTCACATTACCCTCGTGATCCACGCTTCCTTGCAACAATAACTGGAAGTCGCGTGAGGAGATTTGAGAGGCTACACAGGTGGCACGTTACATTGTTCGTGGCATATACCGCACCAAAATTATACGATGGCGCCGCAACCTGAGAGCCAAGGTTGAAAGAATGTGATATTTGAAACGCGGGATTAACGGAAAGGTTCTTGGATAGGTCGGCCCTAGCACCATCAAATATGAAGTTTGTCAGGTGAGTCACTGCGGACAAGTCTAAGGTAAATGAAAAGTTGACGAGCAGTGGGAGGCATACGTTTGACTTCCTTCTGCAGGTTCTCGACCGTACCGGGGTTTGGAAGGTCCAATGACTTTCGCCACTCAGCAAAGCGACCATAAAGGGAGGTTAGAGGGGAAATGGCGGACAAGTAAGAGGACCTTTTTGGCGGGTGAGAGAACGACGGGGAGGGGTCATCAAGACCGGTTTTTAAAGGAGGAGGGAGGGAAGAGGACTCCATGAAGAACTCGAGTGCAGACGCGGCGAAATTGACAGTTGGAAAAAACGACCGTGAGCAATCATTACCAGATTCAGTCAGCTACTATTCCGTCATGACCCTGTCTCCCCGTAATGACAACCACCAGTGCTATTGCTAAATCCTTTCTGACAAACGTAGCCATGGCATCAATGCACCCGCTGCGCATTTTCCGAATATGATCTCCCCCTCTCATTGCCCCCGGAGTATGTGACTGCGGTTATAAGCACATGCTGGTTTCATGTAAATTTATCGCCTCCCGTTCATATAATTCCCGGGCAGAGACGCCAATCGCGTTTCACTACCGTCCCAAATGACCTTCCCATTAACTGCCTCTCACAGACGATCGATACTACTCGCAGTCACCATTGTAGTGAGTTTATCTGTGTTGCGTACTCGACTTCAAGGTTCAGACTTCCTCCGAGTTTGGACTGTGCTTTCTCCTAGGCTCGGGACGTGGGGCAGCTACTCTAAGCCAATACCCAACCCAATGGAACGTCCAAGATCGAGAAAGCATCTACCCCGATGTTGATGATTCCGTTGTCCATACCTTCTCTCAATCTCAGGCGGCGACGTCGCAAGATAGTAAACCAACACCTCCTGCCCAACTTTTCCTCGATCCAGTCATAGATGACAACTCGCAGCCCCGGCGCGCTAATGCAACGCTCGTGATTCTCGCGCGAAACGGCGATCTAGAGGGCGTCATTCAGAGCATGGAACAAGTGGAGTTAAAGTTTAACCGCAAGTTCAATTACCCTTGGGTTTTGTTAAACGAAGTAGAGTTCTCAGCCGAGTTCAAAAGGTGAGTGAGCGGTGGACTGCATACGTGGTGTGTGTACTGACGCAGTACTAGACGTGCTCGCGTATTGACTGACGCACCTGTTTCTTTCGGTGTGATCCCCCACGAGCACTGGTTCCAGCCGGACTGGATAGATGAAAAACGCGCACGAGAGGGCCGAGATAGGCTAGTAAGGCAGAACATCATATATGGCGGTCAGTTCAATCTGTTTGTCGCATCTCGTACGGCGCGCTCAAGACACAGGTATTTTCAGGCAGTGTGTCGTAAGTGCAGTCATATCTCCTTAACATGACTACAATATTAATACACTGCTTCCTAAGATATCGTAACATGTGCCGTTTCAACTCCGGAGTAAGTACCTAGTTGAAGACGGTGTAGCATTTCGGTGACCTTGTATTGCACAGTACTTTTTTAGACACGAGCTACTTCAGCCTTACAAGTGGTATTGGAGAGTAGAGTAAGCGATCTCTGAATCATCATTAAGCTTCTTCTGACACATCGCCAGGCCCGATGTTAGATATTTTTGTGATATCGATTATGACCCGTTCCTGTTTATGGAGGACAACAACAAAATCTATGGTACAAACGCATCATCGATCATGCCATACTTTCTACTCATGTCTCGCCTTCTTTCAGGCTTCACGATATCTATGCCAGATTGGGAGCCGACGATACCAAGCTTATGGAGTTCGATCCGAGGTATGGAAAGACACAGTCATACATGATGCCACGAGGACATTTGACCCATCACCGAATAGAATTCATAGCAGAAAATCCGCAGTATTTGCATCCCGATAACTCCATGGATTTCTTGTCCGATAATTCTGGCGAGACTTATAATTTATGTCATTGTGAGTAGATTATCTGACGTGACTTGGCACACTCACCATGTCAAGCAGTTTGGAGCAACTTTGAGATAGCCGACATGGACTTTTGGAGAAGCGAAGCATATATGAAGTATTTCGAGTTCTTGGAGGAAAAAGGAGGATTCTACTACGAGGTGAGGCCTTGTACGTGCCCCGTCTGTTCACGGGGTTGACCATAGTCGCCATAAGCGTTGGGGAGATGCACCCGTCCACAGCATAGCTGTGTCATTGTTTGCTGGCAAGGATCAGATTCACTTCTTCAAGGACATCGGCTACCGACATAGTCCATTCCAACACTGTCCGCAAGGATCAGATTGGAGGAAAGGGCATTGTTCGTGTGACCCTAACGATAACTTTGGTATGGCACAACCTGGTTTCTACCAAGAGAAGGCGCTAATTCGACTGGACTACCAGATTTTGCACAAAACTCGTGTTTGAAACAGTTCATGCGCTTAGTGTAGCAACGTGTACAGTCGACTCCCTTGTAACCCATACCCCATATAACCCATACTCCCTGATAACACATAGGTTTTTGGATCTCCCAAGTTGGTTCGCAGGGAATTTGCATGCATACCCCATACCCCATACCCCATA
>JBBPMW010000496.1:0-17762 GCA_038090535.1 Tylopilus alboater | reverse complement strand
TCTCGATCATCCCACCAAGCAAGCTCATCAGAGACTTCGTAGCGCATGGAGAGCTGCTCGAGGGTGATCCAATTTTGCACCACATTATTCAGATTACTCCAGGGTTGGCTTCGAGAGTGGAGGGAGCGGTGAAGAGTTCCACAGTAGCGTTCCATAAAGAATGTCCATGTCGACCAGATCGGACCACAGTAGCGAATACCATCTGCGATATGAAGTAACCCATGGATTGTAAGCGTGCAAGCTGGAAGACGTTCAATACGATACTGATAGTAATACCTGAATCATATCTATCAATTCGCCACATGAAATAAGGAAGGACAACCTACTTTTCGTACTTCTCAACCCATTTCCGTAGCCTTACTTCAACATCGTCGACCTGTTGTGCTGTAATGTTGAATTGCAGTGTAATCTCCATCAACGCGCCCAGTTCGCGCATGTGGGTGTAGTACTTCTTCTTCGGAAAGCGGTTTTCGAGGAGATATGGTGCCAAATAAATAAACCAGAAGCACCAAGATTCAGCTGTAAAAGCGGAACGATGAGTGGCAATGTTCCCAAGTACACGAACGAAGGATGCGGGAATGTGCTGAACTGAAGCGGCGGTCTCCTCTCCAATTATTTTCCAAATGTGGGGTACGATTCTGAACTCGCCATCACCGATATCCAATCCTTTGAACTCTCCAGTCCACAAGTCAACGAGGTTCGGGATGACGTTTTCGAGTAGTAAGTGGAACCATTCCCAAGGAATGGAGCGTGCAAAATCAAGGGAACCAACCCTGCGCAATCCAGGGAGATCACGGATGCCTGTTTCCTTTGCTATCCTCTCCTTGGCTGCGTTTGAGCGTGTGAAGCTAATCTGCTCCGATATACGAAGAAAATCCTGATGAGTACGAAGTGGGAGGTCGTCCGCCTTCCAAGCAACGAGAACTTGCTGCTCGGGGTGTCGTTTCGGGGGATGGAGGGGCACGTAGTGTATTTTTCTCAAGCTGCGGACTGCCTTTATCTTGCAGGACCGGCAGGGAAAAATAGCGTTGTGGCCCTTGATGTTAAGAAACTTCTCGATGGCGAGAATGTCACCCAACTTGAAAATAACGTATGCATGTAAGGTGAACATGGTGCCGGTGGACGCATCGAATGTACTAGGTACTCCAAATGCAAGTTCCACAAGTTCGTCGTCGAGCGGAGAAAGGAATGAAGCGAGATTTTTGGGTTGGCGCGGTCCAGGAATGATCCCGAGGCAAATCAAGTATTTGTTACGCGTGCGGAGATTCGGAGGAATATTGTAGTTCTGTAAAATGATCGGCATCGCGGATGGGCCATTGCGTCGTCTGTAAAGTAGGTAACTGTCCGTACAGAGCGCCAAGGCGATATCACGGGGATCAGAAAAGTATTGGTGGGGCAATTTGACGCCATCCACTACAACGCGTTCTCCAGCAAGTTTATGATAATGAGCTCCATCAAAGACATCCGTGATTTTATCGGCAGTGGATTGAAAGCTGGCCCGGTAGTCCATAAGTTGAACTCTTTCAACGCTCTGAAAAAATCCTTGTAGGCGGGGGATGAGTGGGAAGTACGAAAATTGGCGACGAGGTTTTCCATTGGCTTTGAACTGTGCCTCACCACAGTAGGGACAGAGGGGGAGAGAGGCATACTGCGACGCATACAAAACACATGAATTGATGCAGCAATCATATTTCACCGGTGTGATCCCAGCGAGTATTGTCATCCGGCGCATAATCGTGTATCCCGAGTCCAAGTTCATCTTGTGCCGAAAGACATATCTTATCTGTTGAAATGCCGACTGCGTGATCTTGCCTTCGACAAGCAGATTGAAAGCTCGTATGTTGTCGCGGTCGTGGTCGGACAAAAATCTATTGCCTACATCATGGATTACATTGTATCAGGCTCACAAATACGAACATCCTAGATATACATACGTGTATTGAACATCATTTCTTCCTCCGCCTGTAACGCAAGATCTTGCAGCTCTGGATCACGAACTCCCTCATCATGCACATCCCCTTCCGACCTATCGTCCGCTACCCAATCCCAGCCATCGTGATCAAAGTCCTCTTCATCGAGCCGACCAGAACCGACAGAACTTTCGCTGGATGAGTTGGACTCGTTCGCAGATGATGGCGAACGATCTGCCATGACGTCCAGGTGGTCCAGCATCATGCTTTGTTGTCCACTGGCGTCGATTTGTTCCCCTGAGTCTGAGATTCCATCTGAAAAAAATGCTATGGTAGTGAGCGATAAACGTAGTTAGTAAAGATGAATTACCTGGTTGGACGTTGATGTCTGAGTCGGCAGAGTCAACACTCTGGGATGCTCGTATCCCTCCAAAGAGTCCCTTGTCTGATGCTCTGCGATAATGGCGGCGGCGCTGTCGAAAGCTAAGGTGTTTACCACATGTTGGAGTACACCAACATTGCTTGATGTGGTCTCGGTTTGGTCTGAAGGGTTTTTGATGATGGCGGCGATGTTGCCGCATGGTGAGTGTCAGCACGAGAGGAACTTTTGAACTTCGTTGAATTTGATGAGTCGTTACGTGCACGTGATGTTGCACGTGATGCCTACACGCGGCCATGCCTCACTCAACACTCAATTACTCGCCTCACTCAACAGAAAGCCGCCATCACCACGCTCAAATCTATCATTATGCCAACACTCCAGAAACCCCCAAAACCCAAGCCAGCTGTACCAAAGCGCTCCAAGGAAGCAGCGCTCGTCAAAACGGTCGCCCAGATGAAGGAACAACTGGACTTTCTCACCCGTACGTGATATCTTGATTGATAACTTGCTGACATGTGTGGCATCTTTCTAGGAAATGAATGTGCGAAACGACGGCGAACAAAAAGACCCGAGTATCGCAGGATTCAAAAAGCTGACCTCATTCCTAGACCGAAAGGCCGACCTGGCCGAGGCGAGGGCAAAGGGTATCGAATAATCGACGAATTGGGTCTTACAGAGCACAAAGAACAATACTATCATATATCCGTTCGTATTTCCTTGTTTCTGGACTGTTTGTGCTGATAGATTGAGAACAGCGAACGATTCGGAGGTTAGCGATCAAATACCTCAACATCACTCGGACGATGAACCACCAACGCAACAATCGTTTGGTCGAAAAGGTTATCCACGAGGTAATCCATTTCTCTGACTCCCGAGTGAAGTACGCACGCTCCCTTAACAATTTAGGTCCAACTAAAGATACCGCTTCTACTGAAGTACGAAAACGGATGGCCAGTGCGCGATATGCTGGCGCAGTATCTGCGAAACAGCTCACAAGCGAGCAAAAGAGAGGAGAAGACTGCTGCAGTACGTGTTCAAGCTCTCGATTACGTCTGACAAAGAACTGTGATTATAGAAGATGAATGGCAAACGGAAAGCCAATGACGAAGATCTCACCGGATCAGATGAGAATGGTGAGCTCGAGGATAGTGGTGTCGAAAGCGACGCAGAGATGTATACCGATCAAGAATCCGACGAAGATCAAGTGCTCGATAGTGATGTTGCTGATGCCGATGGCGATATCAGTGAGGAGCATGGCAAAGAGCATGACTCGGAGAGCGAGCAGAGTGACGCTGAGTCTAGCGAGGACAACCGTCGGCCTCAGAAAAGGCATCGAGTGGATCACGATCGTTCTAAGTCACATGCCGAGAAAAGGAAGGTAAGGCCCAAGTCATCGTTACTATTTAACCCAACTGACGCACCCTTAGAAGAATGGGCGTCATCAAAGTGCAAAGAAAGATTCCATTACCAAGAAGGTCCAGACAGCGCCATCTGCGTCTGGCCACGGACCTCACCCCATGCGTGAGAATGAACCAGTCCGTCAAACTCAGGGCACGCGTGTTCAGGGAAGTGGTCCAGGTCCCGTGGCCAACTCTAGTAGTGGAGCTGCAGCTGACCAAAACTTCGAATCTGATGCCAGTGGCGATATCAACTCCCAGTCAGACGAAGAGGAGGTCGCCATTCCCAAGTTTTGTCCAGGCGAAGGCTGCTTGCATTCGATCCCTAAGGATATCCCTGACCATCTTCGGACAGCGCTCATCCGTTATACCAGCCTCATACAGCAGGGGAAGGAAGACGTCCGCCTGGCCACTGCAATCTGCGTTGCAATCGCGCGGTTGCATAAGCGGATAGATTCGATCGAAATCGCTCGCAGAAGGAATTGGCCTGCGACTACCATCAACTTCCAGCAAATCCCCAACCGCGTTCTTGGCATGTATGACGAGCTCAAAAAGATCATGTCCAAACCCAACGGATACGAACAACGATTCATTTGGAACTGTTTCCTGGGCAACCTGGAAATGGACGGATGGACGATCGAGCAGTTCGCTGTGTTGCAACCGCCACAAATTCCGATGACGTCTCAGATTTGGATGCACTCTCGCAGTGGATAGTAAGGCGGAATTTTATTTTGTATCAATTGTTTTCACGAGGTGAGGCTGATCAACATCGTCTGATTTTATAGCTATGGTCCGAAAGGGACTGCGATCATCATGCACACGTTGCTCCAGTTATTCCCTCCGGCATCAACTTCAACGAAGGGATTCAAACCTCTGCCCATCATGCATTATTTGTGCTATGTCGCTGCCCCTCACGTTGTTTCACGGCTGATCATGCAGGACCTCAATATATCCTCTTTGGTGAATGCGTACAACATCATGGTTACAAGTAGCGACGTAGGCGATTCTATTCATACGAATGAAGACGACGACGACGAAGCCGATTTAATCAACCACAAAACCACCCTGTCATTCAAAGGACGTGCGATGCATGAGCAAGAGAGTATAGAAGCGGCAGCGAGAGCACTCGTTTGGCTCCAAAATCATAAACAGCCCGAACCCGGAACCGAGGTATGTACTAACAGCGTATCTGGTGATTTCATTGCCTAACAAGCTTACAATGATTCCAGAGGCCACGTCCTATGCCTCGACTCGTCATCAAGGGACCGCGGCCCGGGGTTAGTCTTTTATTCCCATCCCAGAACTGATACACAATAGTATGGCTACTAGGCTGAGGCTATCGGTACTGCAAGTGGAAACTCGAACAACAGCAGCGCAAGTGGAAGCTCTACCCCTGCCAGTATCACAAACGAGACGAGTCTTGGCAATACCGGCGCCGCTACTTCAAATGTGCCAAGAAAGTCAGGTCGGTCCACGAAGAAGTCAGTCAGCGGGAGTCAAGGAGTCGACCTGCAGGCCGGAAGATCAACTCGATCGAAATCGCGTGCAAGATAAGCCTATTCCCCCATGCAAGTTAATCATTCCTGTCACGACACCACAATTGTCTATGTATTTTTTTGTAACGACATTGCTAAATTTCTTGTAGCCTCTTCGCCGATGTATGTGCCTAGTTGGAATGTATAACTATCATTTTGTCCTGCGTACATTCCATTGGTGTGAATTGAGCACTGAAGGACAATATACAACAGTTAATAGAATACTATTCTACAGTTAAAAGGACACTACATGGATGCTACCCAACAGTTGAGAGGACATGATTGATTAACATCTCGAACGCTATCCAATAGTTGAGATGACATTGCAGTACGAGCGTCCGTGACGTTACATCACACTGTCAAAAATGTCCACATCAGCGTCACAGGTGACGCTGGTTCGTAATGCCGGACGCTGGGTTATACCAACCACGACAATAGTGCAAAGTTTAACGGACACTCTCGACTATTGACTTTACTCTTTGTAGTGAGAATGACTTGGTCTGGTGACCAGACCGGTCTATGTATATGGGGGATGACTGGACTTGGACTTGCCAAGACTCCATGGTCTCCACCGTGACGTTCTCACTAGGGCACCGCCTCCTAACGTCACGCGTCATCCCCTCAACGGCTACTACGTATCTGAGGGTACGTGGAAGAAACCGTGGAAGACCTATCACGAGTAGCCTAGCCAAGTCCATATACCCAACGACTATCAAGCAAGTGTGTACTCACTCTGAATCCACATACACATTGTGATTCAGGGGTCATCATTGATGTTTTGAGTCAGTGGAGAGGGCCAGGCCGAGGGACGACTGCCCGGACGAGGCAGAATTCAAGGGCTTGGAATGAAAGGACTGACTACGACACGACGACAACTACTGCCTACGCTGGGGACACCAGCTACTCCGCCATGACCCTGCCACCGCCGAGGCGGGGTCTATCCCAGCGCTGGTCCTGGCCTACCCGGCACACCGGTGTGGCTTCTTACTGCACCTACACGTCTCCTTCTGCCATACCGGGTGTCCTCGAATCTGCGAATCTGATTGACTCGGAAGACACGGCCGGGACTTGGCCGGATTGGCCATCCCACAAACCAAATCCACCATCGATTCCCTTATCCCATCCACTGCCATAGAGGGTCCTGCGCAGGTACAACTCCCTCACGTTCATGACGAACCGAGGGAAGAGGATGAAAATCAAGATGAAGATCGGAACCGCCATCACAGTTCCAGCCGTCCCATTCCCAAGGTTGATATTGTTGAGCAAATGTCTGTCATGAAGTTGACAAGATCAGTTTGTGGTTTACGTTCCGACAGGGACGGTAGCGTGAATGAAAACGTAGTGAAAATGGGAACGTACACGAGAAAGTAGAGCACACCCTCCCTGGCAAAGAGGTCGAGGTATTGGCTGGATTTCCATTGCTTCGTTACCTTGTACATTTGAAACGATTCCATACATAAACGAGCGACGACGAGGATAAGCATAAGGGCAGCGAGGGTGAGCCGAGGGATAAGCTTGTATCTACCAAACTTGGATGAGGTAGTGTACGTTGGGTTGCAAAACGACATATCAAGCACATGAGGATTGGTCACTGTGGGGGAATGAGGATAATTCATTCCATAAAAGTGGTTGATGCATACTTGTCAAGTATCTGTGAGGGTTGTTGTAGAATGCCGAGGAAACAGCATAAAGGATAATAGTAGTTGCACAAAACACAAGGAGCACGCCCAGGATGATCCTGGATTTATTGTACATTGCGTACAGACGCAGGATCATCACGACTGATTGACACAAACACGGATGATCATTCATATGGTACACAAGTGAGTAGTACTACTTACTATCAGCAGCGGCGAGGAACATGATGAATGCCCAATTGACTGTGACGAGAAGCACGGTGCCTTTGATTCATGAATTAATCTTGATGTATCAGATGGCTGAGGCACTGCTTACACCTATCCAATTGACGTCATTGACCGAGAATGTAAGCAGGTTGCAAAAAACTTACGTCTGTTTGATTGAGTATTTTTATCATGCAAAGACTCTACTACGATCGGTGAAAGAAGACTTACCAAGGTGGGGCCAGGTATGAAAGTACTACCGTCTTTCAAAGCAATGTAAGTAAGGACCTACCGGTAGCCTAGCGTAGGACATACATAACCCTTCAATCCTGTATACAATGTCAACGTTTAGTCCTCCGACGCTCGGGATATATAGCAGCGATGACTTACAAGGCGACAGCAAGCCCTACATAACGAACCTTGAAAAGGGATCAGAGTTGCTTTACGTTTGGGATACTGGATGCGCACAACGATGAACATAAAGGATACAGAAGTCCATGGCCTATTCTGTGAAGACATGATCAGATTCAAAACCGTGTGTGATCGTCGGGGCTCGCCAACCCAGATATACTCTATCTGTGAGGATTGTCAGAAGGGACACTAACAGGGAAACTGCAAAATGCAAAAACCTCTTTCGGAAGGGTGATGACTGATGTGACAGACTTGATCAGCTCTAGTTCGAAGAGTGAACGTCAGTACTTATGCACCACTTACTATAATCATACGTGACGACTGTAGCAATCACAACTGGTCATGGAATATTAGTGAAATCAGGTCACGTCAACGGATGAGCATCCTTACGCGACAAATAGTTATTGAACTGCAACGCTGCCACGAAATATTGTAGTTCGGAAGACATGGTCTCAGAGAGTAAAGATCGGGGAAACTCAAACAAACAGCTGGACGACGAAGGGTGAAAATTGGAAAAGCTTGAAGGACATCTCGAGCTAAATATATGTGCCAGTAGCAGCGTGGCAACTGGTACGGTACGTCTTCGCGTAGACTCGGAGTACGAGCGGCTTGAGCGGTCAATTGTACAGCATAGCAACCTCGGTGGCAATGGTAGGATAAACAATGTCCGAGGGAATAACACTGTCTGCCACATCATACCTCCACGAGGCTGATCGTCCAAACCTGAGCAGTGTAGCTTGGTTCAGGATGTCCGTTGAGCGGTATTCTTGAGCTTTGTTCCTTCCGTGCCACCAGCTGGCTCGTCCCTTTCTAGCCATCACGTGCCTGACCTCAATCTGGCGTTTCCGCGTCAGGGTTTGAATGCCAGCTTGAACCCCACGAGGCCTGCCCGTGGAAAGCCATGAATCCTTGGATAGTGGCACCGACGGGTTATAGCCATAAACATGGTAATCGGATGGCACATCCTAGGATTAGGTGTCGCATGCACGAAAGCGCATGTTGGCACTTCACCTACCCTTCTCTATCCATATCCACACATTCATACAATGCTAGCATTTGACTGAAGTCAAACAACTGTGTTCGACTAAGATTTTTTCCTAAGGGTGCTGTGAAACATGGACCCAACTGTTGACGTCAAGTGAGGCTCACTCTGAAAGCGACGTACATGATACGATTCCCTCGTTGAGCATCTTTGTCGTCCGCATCTGACCCAGCCATACCACGTCCATATGTGCATTTCATCCGTCTCGTCCACCTCATCCACTCGCAAGCGGGTACCATTCTCGTTCTCATTCTCATTCTCGTTCTATTCCTTTTTCGAGCGCCATTGTGGTCGCGGTCATCGAGACTGATGAAGTTCCCTATCACATTCGTCGAGGCTGCTCGCATACTTGTCTTCTTTGACGATGGCCACGGGAATAGCGGCTGCTTTTATTCGAAGTAAAATGGGAAGTGGCCTGATAATATCATACGCGAACATCCACTACCCTGCGAATGCTCTTCAAACAATGTGGATCAGTCCATATAAAATATTTGTGCGTTGAAACAGACCTACGTACCTCAAGCCTTGTACATGGTGACAATCTGGCTTCGTGAAAACCAGGTAAAAGGTTCATCTTACAACTACAAGACAAAGGGCGGGTCATGCGATTTCAGGCCTGCCACATTGTCTTCTAAGCAGAACACGTAATTTGAGGAGGGCGCACGATTGGCGGTAGAGTGAACCCATTTGCATCCGCGAGCCCTTTGACCGACGAAATAAAGTCAGCATCGTCCTCTTCCTCGTGCAGAAAGAAGATAGCTCGTAGGTATAGGACAACGACACTTACCTTCACTTTCCCTGATGTACCCTTAAATGAACATGATAACAGCCCTGAAAAATACAGTAAGAGGGTGGACAGGGAGGTCCGAGAGCAAATAGGTTATCATGGAGGTGGTGGGAGCGCCAATCCAGATATACCAGGAGTCTCCGGTTCCTCCACGGCAAAGTCTGAATCAACCTCAGAAGCGTCTGGTCCGAACTTCGGAGGGGAAGAGTGGTCGTCTCCCGTGGGAAGTTACTCAGCGGTATGACCCACACTGTCGCTGAAATAATTCGAACGTTTTGCAATGGCGGTTTTCAATTAAGACGATGACAGTGTTTGTCTAGGACGAGTTTTTGCATGCGATATCGTTACAGACGTTCTCGAGACGGTGGGCGTTGCTGGCGAACTTGCAAACTTTTGTGGTTACCGTGATGGCCCGGGTGTAATGGATAATCATATTATGGTTGCCCGATGGAATAGGGCCCAAATGTAGGATTGTTTTCTTCCTTCGTCTTTCCCTGGCATTTCAAAATTTCAATGCCGGCGCGCAACGTTGCTCCCTCGCTCTGAACGTTTATCCGTCGACGCTTTGATCTGGGGGAACAATGTCAACATCGGTGTGATATTGGTATACCCTCTTCGCCCGCAATATCCAAGTCAATAGGTAATTGGTATATAGCCCCTGGTCGCCACGTCATTCAATCCACCCATCTCGCTTACCGAAAGCATTCTAATAAGATATCATGTTTTTGAAGCAGTTACCAAACTCCCGGTCAAGCGATAGTATGTATTCCCATTTTCATGTTCCTTTTCCGCGGCTTTACAGACGCATCTTCAAGTTCGTGGAACAGGTTGTCTGATATGGGGATGCCTTCCGACATCACCCCTTTCTGAACTACGCGATATCCTGCCGAAGGCAGGGTACATAGGGATTCGTAATGCGGGCCCAATTGCCCCTTGAAACTGACATGGACACGTCAGCGTAGCAAGAATATTGATTGAATTCCTTGCGATTTTGCAACCTGCGCTGCGCAAAAACTATACATTCATCTCGGATCCATGACGAATTGCTCAATGATAGGATGTCATTTTCGTGCGTGGTTATCGCCACCCAGCTTCACCCGACCGTCGTGCGCATTGATGGTCGTTAGATGTTTGGTCTCATGCCACGTCCACTCTCACTGGTCGATCGCCGATATGTCTAGTCTCGGCATCCTTTTCTGGAGCTCTGGAATTGTCCGCACACTGCCCAGTACTTACTCCACCAATCTGGTTCGAGACTAAATTCACGTCCGCGCATGCTTCTTGGTCGAGATCGTCACACGCAGACGTAGACACGAAGTCCTGACACAGCCGGTAGCTGATGGATCATTGATGCCCCGCGCGTTCATCGGGGAAATACTGAGCCACCTCCTTTAAGCTACGCATAGTATCATACATGACGATCAAGCAAGCGTACTTACTTCACGTACACGTCTCTCAGGTCATCATTAACTATTCGAGTTGGTTTCGCTTCCTACCCCCTGCAACTCTATGTCTCCTTCTGCAATACCGGGTATCCTCAAATCTGTGAATCCGACCAAAGACGCTGCCTGGACTCGAGAAGGTCCGCTTTCCAAACCAAACCCACTGTCGATCCCCTTATTCCATCCACTGCCGTGAAGGAGCTTGTGCAAGTATAACTCCCGCACGTTCATGACGAACCGAGGGGAGAGGATATACAACAAGATCATGATGAGCACCGTCACCACACTTGCAGCCGTCCCATCGCCCAAGTTGATATTGTTGAGCAAATGTCTATCATGAAATCGACAAGATCAGTTTGTGGTTCACGTTCCGACAGGGATGGTAGTGTGAGTAGTGGAAAGCATTGGGAACGTACACGAGAAAGTAGAGCACGCCCTCCTTGGCAAGGAGGTTGAGATATTGGCTGGCTTTCCATTGCTTTGTCACCTTGTACATTTGAAACGATTCCGTGCATAATCGGCCGACGACGAGGATAAGCATGAGGGCAGCGAGGGTGAGCCGAGGGATAAGCTTATATCTACCAAACTTGGATGGGGTAGAGTATGTTGGATTGCAGAACGACATATTGAGCACGTGAGGATTGGTCACTGTGGGGGAGTAAGGATAATTCATTCCATAAAAGTGGTTTATGCATACTTGTCAAGTATCTGTGAGGGTTGTTGTAGAATGCCGCAGAAATAGCATAAAGGATGATAGTAGCTGCACAAAACACAAGGAGCACGCCCAGGATGATCCTAGATTTATTGTACATTGCGTACACACGTAGGATCATCACGACTGATTAACAGACATCATTTATCATTTGCATGGTCAACAGAGCATAGTATAACTTACTATCGGCAGCGGCGAGGAATATGATGAACGCCCCATCGAATGCGAGGAGGAGCACAGTACCTTTGATCGATGGATCAATTCTGCTGTGTCAGATGGTAGAGGGACACTGCTTACACCTATACAATTGACGTCAACAGCTGAGCATGTAATTGGGGTGCAAGAAAACTTACGTCTATTTGATTGAGTATTTTTGTCAGGCGAATCGGAGAAATGTACAAGAATACGTCGAGGGAAGACCTACCAGGTTGGGGCCAGGTATGAAAGTAGTTTCGTCTTTCAAGGCAATGTAAGCAAGGTCCTACCGATAGCCTGACATAGTACATACATAATGCCTGAATTCTGGGTATAATATCAAAGTTTAATCCTCTTATGCTCGCATATAGATCCGCCGTGATTCGGGATGACTTACAAGGCGACAGCGAGCCCTAGGTAACGAACCTTAAAAAAGGATCAGTGTTCAAGTTGCTTTGCGTTTAGGATACTGGATACGTACCACGATGAACACAAAAGATACAAAAGTCCATGGCCTATTCTGTGAAGACACGATCAGATTCAAAGCCGCGTGTAATTCATCAAGGACCGCCAACCCAAATATAGTGTATCTATAAGGATTGTCAGAAAGCAGCTCCGGTAGAGCAAATGGAAAGTGCGAAAACCTCTTTCGGAAGGGTGATGACTGAAGTGAGAGAGTTGGGCTCGAGTTTAGAGAGTGATCATCAATACGAGCTGGCACTCACTGTAATCATATGTGACGGCGGTAGCAAACACGACTGGAATATCAATGAGACCAGGTCACTTCAATAGGTGAGCATCCTTACGTGCTAGATAGTTATTGAACTGCAACGCTGCCACGAAGGACTGTAATTCGGAAGACATGGTCTGAGTTGGAGGGAACTCAAACAAACGGCTGGATGACGAAGGGTGAAGAGCTCGAAGGACATGTCGAGCTGAATATGTATGCGGTCGTGATGCCAGGTCTTCGCGTAATTACGCCCAGCTCAACCCACTGGCAGGTCCAGGGACAGGCTAAACAACGTCCGAAGGCTCAACCTTGTTGACATCGGGTAGCACACCTGTTACACGTCCACAAGGCCAATCACCCCTACGTGGGAGCTCCAATCCTTGCCCCAATTAGCATAGCTTAGATGTCCGATGAACGGCGTTGATGAAGCCTTTTTTCTTCCGTGCCAACGCTCCGCCGCTTCTCAACCACTACTACGCCATCGGCCACAATACACCGCCTCACTGGCAACCTCCGTTTCTTCACGGTCCTACCCGGGATCCCGGGCCGTCATCGTCCCACTTCTTTCGCTTGTCGTCGGGAGCTCATGCAATCGTCTCAACTGGCACCACCACCTATTATTCCTGCCTCATGCCAATGTGCATAAGTATCTAAGACGGCGTGGAACGTCAACTGACGAATCGCCCTCTGGTTCAGCGTGTTTTCCTGTCGCTCGTCCGCTGGAGCTTATCTCGGCCGCATCTGCAGAACGGCAGAAACGATTTAACAGCCGTTCAAGAACTCTTTCGTAGCTATGCAAACCCTCTTATTGGCTGGCAGGCACCTAGACGATCCTTTAAACCTTTGAAGAGTGTCTTACAGTACGAGCCCGTTAGCTGAATGGCAAATCAGGTTGCGCGTCACTTGTACTAGCGCAGCACTCGTGCACGCTGACTCTGCGCCGGAACAATATGGCCAAGGTGGTAGTCATCTCCACCGTTCTCAACGGCTTTACGTATTTGATTCTCCACTTTCATATTCCATCATCGCACTCTTTTCGTTGAACCGGAACTACCATTTGTCACAGCGCTCAAGGTAATTTAAGGGTACGTTGAAGAAACCGTGGAAAACATCATGAGTGGTAGCCAAGTCCATAGACCCAATGCACTGCTCGTCCCGAAAACCCGCATTTCTGACCGGGGTCCTTTTCTGGTAGTCCGTTCCTGCATTCTCTTCTTATTCTTCTGCCTTGATGAGGAGGCGAGAAAGGAATATTCCAAAGTGGTGTCATCGTATTCTTCGAAGAGCCACTCCTCTAGATTCGCTCCCGACACTCAGTATTCCCACTCGTTTTGTCGCATGCCATCGTCTTTCTCAAGTGTTTCATCAGAGGCCTCCGTCTTATCAATATCATCTTTCTTTCATCCCATTGGTCAGAGAAGAATTCCTCACGATCAACTTCCCCGACACTCAGCACAGCAAAGAAAAAAGCAGTTCGCATTAAGTCTCGCTGATGTCCCACATTACCATGTTATTCCGCCAAGCTGGGCCCTGGCAGCCATTGCTTCTCGTCTCCCAACTGCATTGAGGTGGCCCATGAACTATGCGTTGGGGTCGACAAGTCTTTTCGGCAGCCCTACTCGTGCACAAATTCCGTCAGGGCTGAACGAGGTTCTCTCTTCCCGCTAATTAACGACCATCACTCAGCCAACCGAGTATCTCCCCTCCTGCCTGCATCCAGCAGACGAGTATGATTACGATCGCGTCTTGATGACAGTTTAGACCGTCAAACATCAATGCTGGCCTGATCGATGTTCCCTGTCAATCACTTTTCTCCACATTCCGCCGTGTTCTACTCTCTCAATCACCTTACCTCCAGTCCGTACGCATTTACACTCACAAACATAGACCCACTTTACCACTTGTACAACAGCATCCATCACACCATCAGTGACAATCATTCCAACACCTTCGTTCTTCTCGTATCATATCGACCATGTATTTTAGGCTTTTTAGCGACGTTCCTGCTATGCAGGAGTGTGTCTATTTCAACTCCCTCAGATCACTAGTGTTGCACGCTGTTGAAGCCTTGTGCGTTGGGTCGTAATGCGGAGATTGGCACCATGTGGTCGGACGTTACTTGGAGATGCTAAACCAACAAATCCCATGAAACGTTTTACTTTCCTGCTCAAACAGTGAAGCAACTCGACGCGAGATGGCCTTCGTAAAACACGGCGAATTGGCGAGTGGTTGAAGGTCTAGAGTGTTAGGCTTGGCCATCCGAGTTTGTATATTTCCGGGAAAAGCCGAAAGGTGACTGCATATTAATTTGCTGCCGCTCAAAGATCGGACGATGTGATTTCTGGTACACCTCATGATGAATTGCTTTATACTGGACATGTCCGAGCACGTTTTCGTATTGTTCGACCATTGGGGATGGGCATGTTCAGCCCCGCTTGCATTATGCGTTGGATCTGACGACTCGGGGAGTCGGAGGTATAAGTATCGAAGTCCATCCCAGCGTCCTGTGGCTGTGCAAACTGCAACTGGCGTTTTAATATCATTACGCTACAGACAAAGGTTCGGTTCGCAATTCCCCGTCCTTTGTTTGCACACAGAGTCAAAGCCATGGCCAAACCCCGCCAAGTTTTCTTGAGGTCTGTTCTGTTCCTTCCTCATCTTCAATACCCCACCATGGATGCTAATGCTGATCCTACATATCCTCTTTTCTCCGTCTTTGCTTTCTGTACTTTCTTCCTCGTCCTCATTCCTCTTCCGTTGCATGTTCAGGCATGGAACGTTGGCACTTGCGCCTACATCATCTGGGTGGCGGTCGCCTGCCTCTTGGAGTCCATCAATTCTATCGTTTGGAGGAACAATGTTTTGAACCTGGCTCCCGTGTGGTGTGACATCTGTGTGTTTATTCAATCATCTACTCTGTGTTTTCTCATACTTTGTCAGCTTCAAAGATTCTTCTCGGTGCTGGCGTTGGTATCCCCGCCGCCGGCCTTTGCATCAGCAGACGGTTGTACGTTATTTCTTCCATCAAGTCGACTGTCAAGACCCGTGAGGATGTACGTTCGGTCAGTATGCTTCATTGCGGATAATAATTGTTCATGCAGAAACGTCGAGCTGTCATTCTTGACTCATGTATCGCTTTCGGGATCCCAATCCTCGTCATGGTGCTACGTGAGTTTTTCCGTAGCCACCAGAACAAACATTTGCTCATTGTTGCCTTTGTAGATTACGTCGTTCAGGGTGCGTGTAAGCAAGAGAGTGATAATGTCCCTTCCTCATCTTGCAAATAGGCCATCGCTTTGATATCTTGGAGGCCATCGGCTGTTACCCTTCGATCTACAATACGCATTTGGCCTACTTCCTCGTGTTCATGTGGCCCACTCTCCTAGGTTGCGTGTCGTTTGTACTCTCAGGTGAGTCTGCAATGGGTGACACGCTATAACTTACTCAGTAATTGTTAGCATTTACGTTGGTCGCCTTTTACAAGCGTCGATTGGAGTTCAGTCAATTTCTGTCAACCTACAACTCACTGAGCATGAACCGATACATTCGTTTAATGCTGCTGGCTCTCTCAGAGATGCTATGCACGATTCCCATTAGCATCTACAGCGTCTACATCGCTAACAAAGGTGTTCCGATTCAACCATGGGTATCGTGGGATGTCACGCATTACGAATTTTCTTACGTCGGTCAAATTCCTGCTTTCGTATGGACGAGTGACTCCAACTTTCGACTCTCGGTGGAGCTGACGCGCTGGTTGTTCCCCGCTTCCGGGCTTCTGTTCTTTTTGTTATTTGGCCTTGGGACTGAGGCTCGCAAAAATTACCGCGCTGCCTTCTTGCGCGTTGCCAAGTTCTTCAAGTACAAACCTGCATCTGAAAAGCCCCGCAACATGCCGCAAAAGTATGTCGTTTCTATATATCATGCTTTGACATTGCTAAGCTGTCCTCGTTAGGTGGAAGTCGGGCTTCAACAAAAACATTTCCGTCGGATCTCTGCCTGTATATGTTCCTACCACTTCTCCACACGTCAAACATACGGACTCACACCTGCCCTCCGCGGTGAAATGCCTTGATGTTGACATCGAAAAAGCAGCCGGTTGTTCCTCGCCGTCTCTTCCTAGTTATTCGTCGCACGACCAGCAGCCATCTCCCACGGCTATGTACGCCGGAGGCGACACTGACGAAAGCGAGGATGCCGCGATGGGTTCCGCTGTCATTACCGTCCACTCCACAGATCGTTGCACCGTCCCAGCATATCATCGCCCTTTCAGCCTGCCTAGTGTCTATCCCGCGCTGCAAGAAGCACGACCCTTGGATAGCGTTTGCATCACAATTCAAACCCAGTATGGCACCGCCATTTAATGTCCTTTTCATTTCGTAGCCTTTCGGATACCTTTTTTGCCCATGTTGTGTGCAAGATCGCACAACGATATTCACGTCGCGACGAACGTTTACGACTAGCGAGCTTTTACTCCAGTGTATTTCTCACCTTGACCAGTCCTTCACCCTAGACACACTCATTCATTCACGTTCTTGGTGACCACACCATAACATTCATACAAACGTCCGCTTACGCACCTTTCCTTCGTTGTACAAACTTTTTTACTCGCAGGTAGTCTCTGCGACGATGCAGTGTATTTCTACTCGATATCTTGACAGAGAATGACGTGAGGCCAAGTTGCCTCGTTGACTCCTGACTACTTCGTGACCTTCCATCGTTAGTGTCGATTCAGTTGTGTCTGCTCCGCAGAAGCTTTAAAAGCATGCACTCGTCAGGTCGGAACCTAGTCATTCCTAGTGTCCAAAAGTTAGTGACCCTTATCACACAACACAAACGTAGGGATCATCAAAAGCACAGCGGATAGATAGTCACCACTCCGACCAGGTCCTACCCTAGCAAATCATCAAGGAAGTCTTGCATTTCGCTCTTCGGATCCTTCCTTGCGGTACCCTCCGTAGGCAAAGGCGGGGCCTCGACGATATCGTTTTCTTCAAAAGCTTAGCACGGGCCCACAGAAACGCATGGAACACGGACCTTTCTTTCGCTCCTTGAGAGCCATTGGCTTCGTTCTGAGCGTACTCGTCTTTGCTCTGAACCTTTCCTTTAAATCTATCGGACAATAAGTGAAGCGGACGCAAAACAATCATCGACGAACCTCGATTCGCTTCCGCCGCGGCCTTCTCGCGGCTCATCTGTTCGAGCGAGTCGTCCCATTCGATCGCCTGTACATGACCCTTTTTCGACTGTAAAGCAGGTTGCCGTTGGGAAGTGATATGTGCCAGCGAATGGTCTATCTCGTCATCGTCCTCCTCGGTTGCGTCCGGCGCGCCAGCAAGCGCCGGCACGGAATCCGACAGCCGTTGCTTTTCCAAAAACGC
>JBBPMW010000495.1:4533-17785 GCA_038090535.1 Tylopilus alboater | reverse complement strand
AAAGCGCCTCTCGTGGTTCTTCCCAGGGTGATACTGACCGTCGTCGAACTTGGGGTCGGGGTGGTATTGACCGTCGTCATAGCGCTTCTGGCGGCTCTTTCCAGAATAATAACTCGCCTCGTCATACCGTCGTCGCTTGACGCCTCCAACAATACCGGTAACTGTTGATACCACACCGCCGGCGGTTGTAGTGGCGGTTGATGTATCCGTGGCAGTGGTCGTGTCCGTAGCGGTACCCGTGCCCGTGGCAGTCGTTGTGGCCGTCGCGGTTGTCGTGTCTGTCGCAGTCGCTGTAGTCGCAGCAGTTGTACCTGAGTCAGTCGCAGTCGCGGTTGTGGTCGCCGCGGCGGTTGTCGTGGCCGTCGCAGTGGTTGTACCCGGGTCAGTTGCAGTCGCGGTTGTGGTGGCTGCGACGCTTGTTGTGTCTGTCGCGGTCACTGTGGTTACAACTACGATGGTGGTAGTTGTAGCCGTCGCGGTAGCAGTAGTTGCTGTAGTAGTAGTCCCCGTGGCTGTGAGCGATCCCACGACTCCCGTCACAGAACCCGCTGGATCAGTCGTCGTCGTTCCCGCTGAGGTTGCAGACGTGGTAGAATCCGTGGCGGTGAGTGATCCCACGATCCCTGTCACAACACCAGATGTCGTCGTCGCCGTCGTTGCAGACGTGGTAGAATCCGTGGCGGTAAGTGATCCCACGATCCCTGTCGCAGACGTGGTAGTGGCGGACGAGCTGGGCGGATCCGTAGGTGTAATGAATATGGTCGTGACAATAACATCGTTGCCCGACGTCGACGGCTGGCTAGTAGTCTGCGGAGTGTACTGGCCGTTATTATACGTCGTCGTGGGGTACCCCGGGTGATATTGCCCGTCGTCGTACGTGGTGGTCGGGTAACCGGGATGATACTGACCGTCGTCGACATAGGTAGAGCTTGGGGGGTCGTTGGAGTTTGTGCTAGCGGGGTCGTTTGAGTTCGTCTGGGGAGTGTACTGTCCGTTGTTATACGTCGTCGTCGGGTATCCCGGGTGGTACTGCCCGTCATCATAGCGGGCCTTGAGAGCCCGGGCACGATGAAAGCGACGGGCATGCCTAAAGGTCGGCTCGCGCTACAGAGCTGCATGAGCAAGAAAACGACACGATAATAGTTCGACCAACCTCTGCCATCATGCCATTGGTGGCGGGACGTGCCGCAACGGCAAGACAGAGAGCGAGGAGAAGGGTGAAGCGAGAACTGAGTTGGACCATAGTGATAGTAATGTGGATAATGAATGTGAGGACCCTAGTGATAGTAATGAGGGAGACGAAAGGAGGGGAAGGGGTGAGGGAACGACGCAGTGAAGGGAGGCTGGATTATATACTCGTGAGGAAGGCGCGGCGGACCAATGGCGGATGACAGGGGATGATGTCATAGGAATGCCAAAGGAATGCACTGGTCAGTCGGAGGGCCTGCAACGAGCCGAGGGATGCCAGCATGTTCTGCGCCATACACATCTTTGGAATGCCTTTGAAAAGACGCAGCTCCAACTAAGCCACGGTCAGCAGCATTAATGAGACCCTCGGCCGCCCGCGTTGGCTCCCTTCCCGGAATGGTACAACTGGGACGATCAGTCCTAGTCAGATCCCGGAATTGTTGTGTGTCGGCACCGTCCCGACAGGTAGCGAATTCCTTTGTCCAGCACGTGACCAACCAGTCCCGCAAGGCTCTGGCGTGGCCTTGTGTAGCGTCCTCATCAACAGTTAGCACTCTTCTCATCGTACTATAGAGACCTGTCCAGAGAATGCCTTCCACCCAAAAAATGAATATTCCGACTCCAATTGAAGCGAACAGGTCCGAAGTCAAGGGTATAGAAAGCGACAAGTTCATCGAATTTGAACACGGGCTACTTGTCCCACGACCTGCAAGTCATCTGGGGGAGCCGTGAATGAGATCATTGCATTTTCCAATGCTCGAATTTGAACTTTCACCAGGCTGTAAACATTTCCGTTTGACTTGATGGGTCAACGAATCATATTGATGCTCGCAATTGAAGCTTGAAGGCCCGACTGATGATAGCATCTTCCCCAAGCTCTACCCCACAAGTAGAAGGAAACCACAATATATGCGTCGACTATCAGATGCCGTGCTACATCTATGGTGCAGGAGTTCGCGTTGTTCCCTTGCGTGTATTAGAAACACGATTAGACTTTATCACTCGCGTCACCACGCATATAGCCTGCTTACCTCTGATAAGATCGGGTAGTCCACATCATGCATATTTTGTATACAACGCCCGGACAGGTCAATGTCAACTGACCCCTTTGGACCGTCGAGTCGAGTCCTACTTTGCTCGAGCAAGAATCAGAAACCACGACGCAGGCACCGGAAGTACATACTTTTGCGCGCAGTAAACGTATTACAAGCCGAAAGAAACACAAGCATGAGCCAAAAAGTGATCCTCTGTGCCGGTGAGTCCATTTCACCTCAATGAGTGCAAATAAACGCTTTCACTTGATGCACGACTCTACAGTCTAGACACGTCGTCATTCAATATGTACCTTTGGATTGGACCAAATACAGCCCACCTTGTCAACACGTTTCGATTTCCAAGATCATCTGGAGGCGACAGACGCGACAGACGCTGTCGTATACAAGTTTCGTGGATGAATCGATGATCGATGATCCAATGGCTTGCTCGTTCGGAGTTCCACTCTTCGAAGTTGCCACGTGTTTACGTAACCAGTTGCACGTGAGTGGTAACCAAATGCGCGTCGAGGACAAGGTCGCAATGAGTCTAATGAGTCTATTGCTATGCCAATGTACACAGTGGTAATCATACAGGCCCCAAAACCCTACCAGCCCGGTCATGATCCTTATTTTCGCTTCTCTGCATCGATGCTAGCTTCGCGCCACTGCTTTCCTTTGTAAAGCACAAGTAATATCATCAGTTCCGCCAACACCATCAAGCCAGCCCACAAGGTATATAGACCTCCGTCGCCGATAGCATCCTGAACGACGCGTAAGTGAGGAGCGACGCGTCAGTCAAACACAGAGAGCCCACCTGTAACGGGACCGCAATTTCCGCGGCCACAAATGCAGATATACCTCGAAAAGAACTGTTGGTGGCGACTGCGCTGGACGACTGACCAACATTGGCATCGACGATGTACGCCAAAGTACTGGCATATATCCATCTACACAACCACCCACGGAAGGTCAGACAAGGTCAAAGGACAACATGGGCACGACGTACATCGAAAAGAACCCAGACAAGAAAAGCATGACACAGATCACTGAAATATGTGTGTGCTGCTGGCAGACCCAGGCATACCCAATCACAGCGGGCGGGAAGAACCACATGGCAAGCTTAGTGCTTTCTAATCTCATCTATGATATGATTATCCATATAATCTCCGGATCGTTGGTAGATGCACGCCGCTCACCTCTGGGTAGCTGACCCCGCCATTTGCAGCTTTAAGCCGAGCAAGCGTCCGGTCAGACCATCGTCCGCCAGAAATACTGCCTACTATACTTCCTAAAGGCAAGGAAAATACCGGTCTCAGTGATGTCACCTGTTCAAGCCATGTATTAATATACCAACCGATCCCATAGGAAAGTAGCACCAATCCAGTCTTCATGGCATCATAATTATAATAGAGTGATAGCGTTCGTGCACAGGTGTATGCGATACTGAAACTAAATGCAAAGAGAAGTCCTGCGAAAAGAAACCAAGTCAGAATCGTCAAGGTTAGCGCTGCAGTACCCACCAGAAGGTATCAGAATGGCAATATTATTTCTGCGACTTAACACTCGTACGTAGGGAGGGAATGTATTAACGTCCACGATAGATAACTTGACTTCTTTCATAGCGAGCGATGGATCGAAGACAGGTTGCGCTTCCACGTCGTTTTTCGGTGTTTGCGTTCCAGAAGTACCATCCTCCGATGTCTTCTTCTCACTGGCAGGTCGTCCTCCTTGCGCGGCATCCATTTCTTGCTCGAGCTTGCGCTCCTGTATACGTCTCTTCAGCACATTTTGGTATGTCAAACTCCGTTCCTTCCTGAACGTGTCATTGAACAGAAAAAAGAACGCGGAAAATATCACGCCTCCCCAAATCACCAGAAACCAAAAGACTGCACGCCAACCCAGACCCTGCGTGAGCCCACCACCTAGGATTGGTCCGATCGAAGGACCCAAGAGGGGTGCGGAGTAGTAAACGCCCATCATAGTCCCCCGTTGATAGGGTTCATAAATGTCTGCGAGTGTTGCAGCGCCGATGGCAATCACAGCGCTCGAGCTGGGCAAATGAATTGGATATAGAAGAGCACGGAGTACAAACGCAAGAGCCTACCCAGCTGCTTGAATCACTCGCATGCCAATGACAAGACCTATGGTCTTCGAAATTGCCACAATGACCGAGCCCGCGGTAAACAGCGTAATGGAAAGTATGTAGACGAGCTGACAGTAATAAGTCAGTGTGTGCGTTACGGACGCAGTATGGAAACTCTACATACTTTCCTCCCTTTGATCTCGCTGACAGCACTCCATATGAGGGGAAAATTTCCTTGGACAAGGATGAAAAGAGATAAGCTTAAACTAATTTGCGAGGCGGTTGCGTGCAATTCCTGTTCGATCTGGGAGTTTGCGGCTAGTGTATATCCCTTAGGTCCCCCATGTTCCTACGTGAGAAACAACGACTCACGATTCTGAATGTTGGCGCATAAACCTGCGATCATAGAAGCCCCTGATATGATGAACAAGATCACGTTCTTATCAACATTCGGTTGATCGGTGTTAACAGCGTTCGCTCGGGTAGTTGAATAAGAAACCGACCTTTCTAGTGTTCGACCAAAGTCGCGGATCATCCCCCACCAATGCATGCTCGATGTCAGGCTTGATTAAACTTGCAGGGGGCGTCGAAGAGGCGGGCGTCGTGCTAGGGGAAACATCTTTGCCTATAGGAGTGGGGTCGGCCGGGGTCAACGTTGTGCCCTGGCTGTCTGGGACATGAGTCATGATTCGTGAGCGTCGTAAAACGGGGACAATGCCTGAGGTCGGAATGCCAGTGACATTTAAAGGTCGTGCGATCGACATATGATAAGCCGCGGTCCGGCACCTTAAGCGGGACATGCTTCCGAAGCAGAAGGGAACGTAAATCGAGTAAGAAGCCACGAGCACTTGAGTGGAAGGTAGTTCGGCCGAGGATCTCCGATCTAGCTCCCATCCAAGACACTCGGGATTTTCATGAGAGGAAAATCAGAGGTACAGCCTCGACCCGACTCCCAACGGGTAGTGACACCAACAACTGCATAGGCTGCGTCGGATAGTACTCGGACTTGCAAGAACACTGGTTACTTTGTAAATGGGTTAGCCGAGAAGTTGACCAAAATACATTCTTCGGAGAGTCGGCTTCTGAGTCGACTACATAAAAAGACCATATCCTGAGGTAAGTTTACGCATGGAACTTCCGCGCATGAAGTATCTGCCAACACCGACGGACGTGTCCCCAATTGGACATGCTTTTGTTGGCCATGGGTATGGCCCCATAATTGGCATCTCCGCTATCTAGACCAGTTAGGCATAGAATTCGGGATGGCTCGGACGTTGCGCTAAGGTTCAACCAGCGCTTACCTAGTGCCCTTCGAAAGTGCGACAAATCGGCGCCGGACGAAGTGGTGTGTTACTATTCGCCTAGCCGAATTGCCATCGTCAGCGGGAAATTCGTAGAGAAAAGTGAGCGTGAACATGGCCGGCCGGCGCAGGCTGGCAGCTAGCTTGAATACAACTCTTATTGTAAAGTGTAAACTCGATTAGCAGCCGCATTTCAGTTGTATTCAGCACGTACATAAACAGGCTCAGGGCTCACCCGCAGGGAGGCCAATAGGAATGTTGTCAGCCTCGCGGCGCAGGGCAAGCTCCCGTGAACAAAAACTGAGGATAGCTAAAGATCCGTTCCGCTCGTACGAGAACGACAATTTATCTCCCCAGGGAATGAGGCTACACCGAAGGTATAATTCTATGAAGGTTTCCTCGACGAGCCAATTGACTGGGTGGAGGTTCAGGAGATAAAAAAAGCGATGTGGTTGTGCTGTCCGACCGGCATTTGCCGACGCAGCGCCTATCACGAATTCCTTACAAGTACATATGCAACTGCGTATTCCTTTGAGACCTACCGAGTATCCTTTACAGAGCAAAAACTGGAGACTATCATCAAGCAGTGAGGAAGGCATGAAATTCATCGTTTGAACATGAGGACTATGTGACGAAACGCTGATGAAATCCCGGCTACAACGACGCAAACCGAGGCGCAAAGTGGCGGGAAAATTTACAGCATGACGGCGCTGGTGGACGGCGCAAAAGGATCGAAACGTGCAGTCAGGACGTCTCGCCTCTTCTTCGGCTTCACTAATGGATCGTCAACGAACCCCACATCAGAATTTTCGCACACGAAGAGACCTACAGCCACGCTTAGGAACCTTCCTCTTCTCCTGCTCCTCAGGATGTCCGTACCCACACGTCCTGGCCTCAGCTCTGAGGTTGAGCATTCGACGAGCGTACGTAGCGTAGTGACTGCAAAGGATGTCGGCTAACGCGGTGTATTTGCTAGTCCAATACTCCGCGGTGATCCCAGAAATGCCTTTCAGGAAGACAGCGCGGGACTCGTCAGTGCGGGTCGGATACTTGTCCAACGCGTGCTCGAACGCGATGAGCGCGTCAGGTGACACCTTCTTGAATCCTGCTTCTTGAAGGTCAACGTACAGGGAGAGCATTTGCGAGCGTGATGTCCTTGTTCGAGAGCATCAGCTCGTTGATGGCGTGCTCGATGTTGGTGTGCATGGTAGCACTAGCGATGAGAACTGAGAGTGGTATTGACGGAAACGCGACGACGGTTCAGATGTCAGAGGGGATGATCTGGCCAGATTATATTATGAGTCCTTTGAGACAAAGGCCTGCGTCAACTTTCAAGCAACGTCCCCCCATTGCGATGTGCGGGATCGAACTCCGAGTGGCTCATTCAGGTTGCCATAAACTCGTGCGTGCCACATCATGTTATGGAACAAATCGACCTCTGATGTGCAGCACCTCCCGCAGGTATCGCCTCGGGAGGTTGGTTCTTTTTCTTAGAAGTGATGTCTTTCAAATCAACTCGGTATGGCATCTCCGAGCGTCTCGGGCGGCTAGGATATGAGCGCGAGGTTGCATATTTTGGTCCTTATGACACCAGGGATAATGCAAAGCGCTTTTCGGGAAATCCAAATTGCTCACAGACCAAGGTTAGGCTTCGCTGAATGATATAACATGGACTTGAAATTGACCGCCAATATAAGAGAATGGAACCAGATTCGGCCGGAGTGGATGGAGACCATGAAGCATCTCCGTTCTGAACGAACGAAGAATGCCGCTTACTCATCCCGTTGGCGCTCACTGGTGTCCGAATACGCCAAGACCTCGCCTGTTTCCCCTCTTTAGAGACATTATCAGGGATTCCAAAGGAACCCGGATGAATGATAAGCTATTCGATTCTGCTTTTGCGCAGCTACCTGAAGTAGTTGACAATCGGAGGAAGACGCTTGATGTCGAGGTTGCTGAGCTGGTCAGAATTCATTCTCACTTGTCTCTAGGGGGCATTTCTGATGGTTACCTCATGGCATCAGGCAGTACAACAGGTTCAGAATCATCCCGAGCGACCACGCCTGGCCCGTGCATCGTTCCGTGGTGGTATCAGGGGCCCCTTCACTCATCCTGAGGTGTTCTCCACTTCCATGCGTAATTATATATATTCGAGATTACCAGCGTGGTGAGACCGCGACTTGGAACGCACTGGGTCTATCTGCAACCGATACGACATCGGATACATAGCAAAAGCTCCATACGTCATTCATGCATGTGGGCTGGATCCAGGTGTCGCCGTGGTGGATCACGTGGATCACCGGAATGCTCGATTGAAGTGTCTGTCTTGTAAGGATTTACGTGTCAGGCATTGGAGAGATGCGGTGTGTTTTCCTCTTTGTTGCGTACTATCCGTCAGGTCAAGTATTCATGTTGAATGCCTAACGAGAGGTGACACTGGCATGCTCATTTCAATCGTGAGGGTGGCCAGCACGCTGGCAGGTCGTCGGTAACGAGCACGCGGTTACCAGGCCGTCGAGTCGTCGCTCAAGCAGGAATCCGTAATTCCAGATTTGTTGTGGTACCTGCCTCCCTTGCATAGGGGACGCCATACGTCACCTCGAGGATCAGTGAGCTCTTGCATCATTACTCCCGTATATTCAGGCTGACACTCATCATGTAAACACAAACACTCACAGCATCAAAGAAACGGACGTTTAATGAAGTGTAAAATACACCCTTTTGAGCGTGGTGCACGAAATCGAGGTGGGGATCCAGCCGAGTTCAGAGGGTCCCGCTTCCTTATTACGTGGCTGATAGGTACGGTAGTTCCTTCGCTGCTCAGACTGATGGATGTAAGGAGCATGTCATCACACGGTTCGAGTATCCGGTCCCTCTAGATTTACATGAGATTAAAACAGATATGTTGCGTATCGGTTCGGGCATGTTCTGACAAACTCGGAAATGGCAGGAATACACGAACCCATGGCCTCCATCCACGGAAGGCGAAGAAGGGTAGGGTCGGTATTTCCTAGGTACGTGGAGTGTATGCATATCTTGTCTGCAGCCACAGCAAAGAAACCTACACAAAAGCGACTAAAAGATGATGATCAGGAAGCAAAGCAACCACGATTCATAGCGACGATGCCAACACCAGGAACATCGATAACCCTCTTACTCAGCCATGGAAAGACTACATAAACATCGGAAAGTGCGAACTCCACGATTCATCTGAAGCCTCAAACACATTTCAACCCATATTTTTCACTCCAATCGTGATACTTTCTCATCATGTCGGGTGTTATTTGCTTTCGCATCGATCTTGCAGCCTCCTCGAAAGCGATCTGCGGCACCTGGCGAATGTGATGAGAAACTCGACGATCGTTAGAGAACGATGCGAAGTCTTACATGGGGTGCATGGATGTCTTTTTGCATCGTCAACAACGCAGCTTCCTGACAGAGCGCCGTAATTTCGGCTCCACTACAGCCGTCAGTCTGGGTAATCTCGGTCAGCAAGTATACGCGCATGGCGTATTATACGAACCATGGAAGCGATCTTAGAGACATCGAACCCAGGCTCGACGCTCATTTTCCTAGTCCGGATACGTAGGATCTCCTCCCTTCCTTCTTGGTCCGGTGGGCCAATGAACAAAATGCGATCGAGGCGGCCAGGCCGCATCAGCGCAGGATCCTTGAAAAGGAAAGAAAACATAGAGAAAATCACAAAATTAAACTACTTGGTAGTCTCACCATGACATCGGGTCTGTTAGTGGCAGCGATGATGGTAACACCGATCAGTTCTTGGACGCCGTCCATCTCGTTTAATAAGCTCGTAAGCACGCCCTCGTGGGACGATACATCCCCTCCTTCCGAGTCTGATCGAGAGGTCCCGAGTGCGTCAATCTCGTCCTGCCACAATGAGGCATGAGTCAACGGTCATGTAGCGCGTGGGCCGGAAAGGGACGAACAAAGAACACGATGGATGGCGATGCTGCACGGGCTTTCCTAAATATCTCACGCACTGCTCTCTCGGACTCGCCGACATACTTGTTTAGCAGCTAGAGAGGACGTTAGATGTTGTACAAGAGGATTGTCTGAACACATGCCTCAGGTCCTTTCACAGCCACGAAGTTGACCCCGCTCTCTGTTGCACAAGCACGTGCAAGGACTGTCTTGCTGCATCCAGGTGGTCCGCAGAGTAGAAGGCCTTTGGGTGGACGTACACCTAGTCTCTCGAAAGCCTCGGGATGAAGCAAAGGCCACTCGACGGCTTCACGCAGTTTCTGTATAGCAGCCGCTTGACCGCCGATATCGGAGTACCTTACGGGTGGGGTATCCAGGTAGACAGATCGCATGGCAGAGGGGCGAACGCTCGGCAAAGCATCAGAGAGATCTGCAATGGTGAGATTCAGAGAAGGGGGGATTGGTGTTGCGCTTGAATCCAGTGACGCATTTGCATTCACCCATCGTTTGATTGCAAGAGTACCGGCTTCGCGAACGACTGCGCTCAAGTCAGCTCCAACATACCCGTGTGCACGGGCCGCGAGAGCACGGAGGTCAGCCTGTGATATCGAACGGGGGGTTTTGGTGAGTAGAACCTCCAGGATTGCTAAACGCGCTTCCGCATCCGGTACACCTAATATAACGCAGAAGCGAAAGTGATAAATATCAATTTCAGCGTCCACATAGTGCTGAGAATTTGTCTGATGCTTACCTATCTCGAACTCCCTATCGAATCTTCCAGGCCGTCGAAGCGCGGGATCGATTGCATTCGGCCGGTTCGTCGTTCCGATAACCACAACCCTTTCCATGACGCCACTGGTCGCTTCATCTTCCATTCCGTCCATTATTGTCAGCAGAGTCGCGACCACTCGCTTTTCAACCTCTCCACCGGCGCCGTCCTCGCGTCGCGGGACTATTGCATCGATCTCATCCAACACCACGATACATGGGCTTTTCGCACGCGCATTTCGAAAGACCTCTCGGAGTCGCGCTTCGGTCTCCCCGTGATATGCTGACGAAAGCTCAGGTCCATTGATGATAATAACAGAAGATCTCGTGGATGCAGCTATGGCACGTGCCAGATGCGTCTTGCCTGTTCCTGGGGGACCATGGAGCAAGATGCCCCGCGGTGGCTTTAGACCTATATAGCCACATAGGGGGTAAGCTGAATCATGAGCGTTTCCCATGTATGACCCACCAAAATGCGCAAACAACTCCGGTCTCATGAAAGGAATCTCGATTAAATCACGTATCTCCGCAATCGTTTTGTTAAGCCCTCCGACCGTAGCGTAGGCATCAAAAGGCGCTGTTTGTTCAATAGTCTCAATGTCTGGCTGGGAGGCACGCACGTGTAAGCATCGCATTCAGGACCCCAAGTCCGGATAGCCTCATGACAGCGTACCTTGTGAGGATAGTCGACCCGATGATCGGTGTCATTTTCCAGGATGCAGACAGATGTATCCCATCCCGTTGTCCATAAAGGGGGTTTGGAATGGAGGGACAGCGATTTGACTTCTTCGGTGATGGACCCCACAAGGTCACCTGTCCCGGGTGGGCGAACAGAAATGGAATCGACGGAGAATCTCCGAGGTCCACCTTCATATAAAACTTCCACGATCTGGGAAGATGTGATAAATTTGAGTCCAACTAAATCACGTACAATTGAAATGTGTTAGCATGACAGCCACAATATTCCATGTGGTAGTGGGCGTATACTTACCGAGATGTTCGCGCAGTAAAATCGTCAACCAGTCTTTGCGCTTCCCTGAGTCATGCCCGTCGACCTGGGCACTCTTAATCGGCCCTCTGAAATTTTCTCGCAGACGAATGTACCCAGCTTCTTGGGCATCCCGCAACGATGGAAGGAACGAGTCGTCCTTATTGTTGGCTTTTCCATGCAAGGGATAAATTTGAACCTGACAGCCTTCCTCAATGCGTGCCGTGAGGAACAACGAAGGGGATAACAAAACAGCTGGAACAAGACATGCGAACGACCACGAGGTCAAGTTTAGTAACAAAACAACATGATGATGTGGTACGTGCCATTCTGCGAGACGTCTATGGACGGCCACAAGATTCCAACCGCAAAGTCCTGTCATGAGGGAAAAAATAAGTCTTTCGAAAATACCATAGTGGCAGCGGCAACGTATTCCCAGCCCCGCCGTTTCTTACCTTTTTTGCATTGCCGTTATCTGCCTGCGATAAGGCAATCACGTCCCCAGAACACAACTTCAGGGCTTTCAAGCTATCTGGATGGACGATAACGCGCTTCACGCTACGCGATTCTCCCTCGGCAGCCTCTGATAAGGAGACCGTAAATCTCGGGACAGACATTTGCCTTGTCAAGGTTGTCGTGGGCCTGTGCGTGTGTGTCTGAGCGCGCTGTAATATTTTCTGATGTTTCTGGTACCTTCTTCTGATTGCTGGTCACTCAAGAGCTGAGGCTAGCGTCGTAAACTTTGTCGAACCTGAAACCTGTCAAGAGAGATAACGCCGCCCGTCAATAACAACAAAAATGGACGTCTTAATCGATAGGGAAGTGGTGTAGCTTCTCGGATGGGATCTCAATAGGCGTGGATATATGATCTTTGAATCCGCATGCTCAGAACTTGAAATCATCGATTGGGTTCAGGTTATCTGTTTACGCGGTCCACGGCATTTGCCGTGCCATCCACCTTGCGATGTCAGCGTCTTACCGAGCGAAAACTTGTACTATAATTTTCCTCTCATTATACTGCTGACAAGGTATCTCTTTGTGTCGTATAAACCTGCAGAGGAGTACAATGGGGCTCAAGATGAAATACCTATGGGTCCGATCGTCTGGTAACAATGTTCAATGCTCAATATCCGAAGTTGTTTTAGCCACCGCAACGCTTGAACGGCACCGTCGTCCGACGGTATTTCCTTGAAGGAGCCATCAGAGTCCCGGAGGTACGTCCTGCCTAAAACCAGTGCAGCTGCGTGCAAAGCCAGCGTGCTTTCGCCACAAACCAACAGCCGTCCTGCCCGGAAGCACACTGTCAATTCACGTCGAACCTTATGATTAATCCGATCTTTGCGCCTTCAGATCTGTGGTAGGAGTATTGCGGCACGCTGTATTAACCCACAACTGTGCGGCGCCGCCAGGCTCTTCAGAGCGTTTTCTCCTCGTGTCTATTTCGGACAGGATCCTGGGGGAACTTGTGGTGCACAATACGCACAAATGAAACAGGTCAAGAACCTACGTGTCAGGGGAATGAAATCACGGCATATGTACCTCGCCTTTCCCCACACTTTTCGATCTCGCTCCGAATCACGATCTCCGTAGTCGGAGCTTCAGCGCAACTAATGCCACAGGACCTGATCCAAAGTCTTCTGATTGTCGACTTGACGACAACGCCGGCCCTACGCACTAGGAACTTGTTTCGCACAGCATTCACACCAGAAGTTCTGGACTACTGTTTGGCCGCACGAACTCGTAGGCCCGCATCGACGCACTGCCACTGTTATCACGAATGCGCGATAGATTGCGTATTCCGCGGCGCCCAACCGTTCTAACGGAAGACGAGCTTTCTTGACAGCCTAGCCTAGCCTGCCATGATAGGTCCAGTCAGGTACGCGCGCACCATACCTGAGAAGTCACGGGGACTGAGGGCGCAATCATGATTCCAGATTAGCAGTCCCAC
>JBBPMW010000494.1:0-17801 GCA_038090535.1 Tylopilus alboater | reverse complement strand
CCCTCCTCACCCGCGATTGCCTCTAGCACTTGGTCGGTGCCATTGCCTCGTCCTGGTATCACGGTTGCGAGCATCTGGCTGCCGTCCTGGTCACGCAACATTTCTTGCTGCGGTGTCATCCACCATTTGAGGCTCAGCCGTTCCTTCTTGAGAGAAAACTTGAGGATCTGTAAGGCTTCCATCAAGATAGGGTTGATCCGGTTGCGTTGCTTTGTGTCCGTTAGGCCACTAGAAGAGAACGCTCGTTCACATGGGACTGAAGAAGGCTGAATTGGGAGGTAGTCCATGGCCATTCGAAATACTGTGGGATAGCGTTCTCGTTCCAACTCCCAAAATGCGAGGGGGTTGGTATTGGCGTGTGCGAGATTGGAGGTAGTGTACGCATTGTATTCTTGATCAATTGATTGAATGACCTGTTCTTCCGCCCAAATCGTCATGTTGGCAAGCCCATACCTCTCACCCAGTGTCATAAAAGCGCGGGGTTGTCCAAAACGAGCGGGCCCTGGCGACACAACAGTTTGAGTGGGATGTTTTTTATGGTATTCCTCCAGCTACATCCAATTCAGTTTTTGAACAGGGCTTGTTGGTCAATGATGGTCGACTTACCTTCTGACGGATGTCTGTCTTCGTGGTCATGATTGCGTCTACTTCCCAATGCTGCTCCACCCACGACAGTCGAATACACGGGTCGACAACTTTTGAAGGACGAGAGTTAGATATATTGCATCGTAATAAGGTGACTTACACATCGCGAAGAGGTAAGCTTTGCTACACCCGAGACGATCTCGGTAATGATTTGCCGACTCAAGGCCAGGAGAGATGAATGGCGCGAGTTGAGGATGATCGCGTGCTGAAGATAGGCTTGTCCACTGAGCCAAGAATGTTTCGTACGACGGGAAGGCTCCACCGAGTAACGGTACGTTCTCCCCACACATGCTCCGTTGAGCATGGGAAGGGACCTTTGAGTCGGAGGCAGAGTTAGATATTATATTAGCTGGCGAGGTAGAGCGAACTAGTTACTCGTACCTCTAAAACCACTTCCATGTCCTGTAAAACCTCCCAGCCCAGAGGTACCATTTTGTGGTCTGCAATATCATTGTTGCGGGGAGCATCCAGGAAGTAACCGACACCCTATTAACATCGATGACATCAGATATGTTCACGAGTCCAAGAAGTCATAGACACTTACTTGTCGAAGAGCGCGCAAGCGGTTTATCATATAGTATGTTGAGTCCCAACGCGTCTTGACATCGCGAAGCAAATGGACTGCGGGTAGCCTGACGATGCCTCCTTTATCGTCGATGAACCACTCTTGCTCGTTTCCCGCCATGACTGTTTGCTTGAAGCTCGAACGGCGCTGACCAGACCCACGAACATTGCGAACGATGTCTCTCCCTTGACCAATTGGATCGTCGCGAACTATCTCGGCATATGAATCTCTGTAAATTACCGCCCCCGCCGAATTCTTCCACGTCTGTGGACATCGGCTGAAGTCAGCGTGCGTATACTTGTCAAGTGTGCGTTGGACACAAATGTTGTAGATGTGAGGCAAACAGCGAATGCGGCAATCAACGGGGTCGAAAAAGAATTCCCGTTCATCAAGTAGAATCCTGGAGAGTTCAGTCATAGCAGCGTCGTTATTAGAAGCGTTATCCATCGTAAAGTGACCAATCTGAGGGTGACAGTGAAACCGGTCAGGGATAAGTGTCAATGGTGATGTGACAAAGTGGCACATACCTTATTGAGAGGAATCCCAGCCCGGTCAATTAGATGTAACAATGCTCTAGTGATTGCGACTTCCGTATGACTTCCTGGAATGTAGTGGAACACGATAAGAGCAGACTTGAAACTGAGCTTGCACATTTTAGTCTCCGTGTCTTGCGCGATCCAGTGGGCTGTCACAGCAAGGTATGGATCGAGACTCTGGCTCGACCAGATATCAGCGGTGAATGAGATTTCTCCCACCGCCATCTATTAAACCTATCAATGTATGACAGCAACGCGATCAAAACACGAAGACTTACCGAAAGTTCAACTTGCAGAGCAGCGAACGTCGTTCCGAAATTGTCGAGGATAAGCTCACGCATTTTTGTGCGATGAGGGATGTCAGAATCCGTAACGTCCCGGGGGCAGCAGTAGAGAATAAGTTGGCGAAACTCCGGGCATTCGATCTTGTTAATCGCCTAAAAATGACCATCGTGAGTTAGATGTGAGAAACCGAGAATGAACGAGGAGTACGAACCATATCACTTGCAGCGAGACAACGGACGATATAGTTCTTGAGTCCATCGACTGAGAATGGGGGGAGATCGGCACCAAGCCCTTGTTTCCGTGATGAAATGACACCCATGGGTAGGCGATCAGATGGATCCGGAGGAGGAGGAGGGGGCAAGTTGTCCAGCTTGACCCCAGGCTGGGTGAGAACACGCTTGAGGGTCTTGAACGTGTAGCCAGACACGAACGCAGTCTTCACAAACTTGGCCTTGATTGCCCATCCGTGCTTCTCAGCTTGTTCCAGGTAGAGGAGCGTATGCCTAGCCTCAACGTGATAACGGAGGGTAGTGTTGGACGTCTTCGGGCTAAAATGATACTGAACGTTGTAGGACTCCTCTTTCGCTGCGAGTTCGGCTGCAGTTGATCTACCGTTTGTGTGTGAGCGAACGCGAACTGGCGGCTCACCGTGAATAGTTAACTTACTTGCATGGCTTACAGATGGTGTCTTCCTTCTCCTTTCTGAAGAAGAATTCTATGTCAAGTGCCTTGTGGGAGGAGGTAGAGGTGTTGGTGGCGAGGGGATCTGTGACAGTCGGGTTGGACGTGGACCTGTTAGTGGCTAGGGGATCAGCGACGGGTAGAGTAGACTTTTTCGCTGGCACAATAGCTGCACGACGGCGGTCAGATTGGTCTGCCATCCAATTCTAATTCTTCCTCCGAGACGTCAGAATGATCGTGAATGTCAATGAGTTCATCGTCATCTCGAAAATCCTCCCTGTACCGTGCAGGTGGGCGATGGGCCCTGCGGATCCTTGGACCTGCTACCGGGACAACATCCGGAACAGAGGACTCAACTGGCGGGGAAGTTGGATCAGGGCCACCACTGGCTGGACCACCTCGGCTGCGACGGCGATGTTGAACTTGCATGGAAAAGAGGTCGAGTGATCCAGAACGCAAGCGAATTGTACGAAACGTCAGCCGCTCGAGAGGTCGTGAACGTCGAAGGAAAAAAATACTTGGCCTTTTAACGATGCAGCCTTGCGAGGACATGATGCAGGAGGCGGTGAGGTCGTGCTGACCTGTACCCTGAGACCAGCTAAGTCCCCGACAGTCCCTGAACTTGTGTAGTGCATGCTAAGCGTTATGGACAGCTGCCGAGTAAACTGTAAGCGAGATGACATGGTAAAACTTGAAGTACATAGTAGTAGCCTTGCATAATCATGTATGTACGTACAACACGGTGTCTCAAATCAAGGTAACGAAGGAGTTGTAAGAGTAGGGGGTAAACTGCAACACAATCATCACCCAGCAATGGTATCGTCGTCTGCATCAGAGACCGTCACGTCCGCAAACTGTTCGGGGAGCATTACTGTCTGTTCGCTGCGTGTTTCTTCGGCGGCTTGGCGACTCCTGGCACGGGTGACCGGTGGGGACCGTGGGGCTGGTTGCGAGGGAAGCGAGATCCGTGACGTTCCCAAAGAGCAAGAACGAGACAAAGGAGGGGTATCAATGTAGTCACCAGGTGTATCAACGTCATCAACGGAACGCTTAGTGCCCCTAAAGGCGTCTGCATACCAAGCTTGGAATCGCTCGTGCGCAGTACGTTCAGCGGCGTTTGCGATACTTATCTGGCACAGCCGCCAGTTAAAGTCCCACAGAACGTTTGTCGCCTCAAGGGAATCCGTGTCTGCATTGGGATCGAGCTGCTTGCTGAAGCGAATGATGGCATCCCGAATCTTCACAAGCCCGTCGTTGATCATGATGTCCACCGCTTGCATATCAACCTGCGGGAGTAAAGTCTACGTATTGTTAGTCAAGATCACACGCATCTGTTGTCTCACTTACACCATGGGCGGTCATCCGACCACCACGCTCGCAGATATTAATCTTCTTCTCTCCATCCTTTACCCAGACGTAATAGTCGACTTGCGTGATCTGGGACCACGAGTGATTTGCGACTGTGACTGAACCGAGTGCTCCGTCGTCTCCATCCATCGTCTCCATCATGTTCACAAATTCCGAGAATGGACTACATTCCGCGTAGTGGCGGAAAGTGTGCCATGCGTCTGAACCCTCCTTAGGAGAATGATACGGCGTGTCTTCTGTGACGACGATCATCATAACCATGATGATCTCCGGATGGGCGTCGATTTCAAGTTTGAGTTTCTTCACGAGTGCTTCCTCGCTTTGGGAGAATGCGCATTCACCGAGAAACACAATTTGGGGGTCCAAACGCACCCCTGATTGGTACGCAAGGAGAATGGCGATGTCAGGAGTCGCATCAAATTCGCCAGACGATGACTTGAGCGAAAGGTTCATTTCAACGGAGGGGCGTATGAGCGTGCTATCATACGGAATCTGCTCGATAGCCGGAACCAGTGCACGGTTCATTTCGGTCAATGGTACCTCGTGGATTGATCTTGGCCATTCGACGATAAGAATACGTTCCGACGCCGAATGGGTCAACCTACCTCATCGTTCAGTAACGAGCCGCGTGCGAGAACTAAAAAGACTTGCCTCGGTTTCCTTTTGAGGCTGTTTGTCTCTAACATCTGGGTTATGGCATTATATTCTCGGGGGCCGATCTGCTCGAACACCTGTTGTGCACATCAATTTTATGCTGTACCAGTGCGTATTGAAACCTGCGAACCCTGATATGTTCATCGGTCTTGTCCCCCTCGTCCCTTCCTTGGACGAGATGCTGCATAACCTTCACAAATCCCACTGCCCGTAGCACACACTCGTCAGCGTCAGTCTGTATCACTCACAGTCCAACTTACCTGACGTCAGTAAGTCAGACAGTGTCGGGAATTCGCGGAGGAGTATCCTCGCTTCACTTGAAAGCTCCGATGGCTTGCGTGAATCCGGACAGGAAACTGTCTGTTTGACAAAGGGTTTGGTTACATTTAATGGGGCTGTTGAACCGTCCTTCTTCGTCGGCATCTGAATGTGGCGTCCCAGAGAAGTCGGCTTGTTTCTTGGTACCACGTAGGAATCAGAAACATAACGGGCACTGCACAAGGTCGGACTTGTAGAGAAAGAGTAGGTGGCCCCTTTAGTCGTGACGGACATGGCGGTTGTTAGTAGAGGTGCACAGTTTATCCTGATATGGATTACCAAGAAAAATTCCATTGTACCTCGGAACTTTTGAATCCGGGGAGATCCGGTCTACGTCGAAGTCTATGGTGAGAAATCAGGAAGGCGCCCACTGCATTCTGCCTTACCTGCATGAATTGGCGGGGGAACCAAAAGAGGGGTTACTAAGGGATGACAGTGAGAAATCTTCACATGTCATCATTATCGTCATGCATTCTAACAGCGAGACGACGCGGCAGGACTTACTTACTTGGGGCGTAGCATGGCATAACAGCGGCAGCGGACTCAAGATTCTTGATTCGGCATCGGTCCCTACACTGAGTCGCTGACATGTGTCAGCACGTCAGGAAGATCAAACTCATGCCAGGCAAGAAAAAAAAATTTCGTTAGAACTTCAAGAGGTTAGTAGCAAAAATAGATACCATTCGTAAGCCAGACCTCAGAGTGGCTTGGCCTCTAGAGTGCTTGCGTGGTCGATGTATATCACGGTAAGAATTCCTCATTCTCACATTAGTCATGCTGTCACAAGCACTTTTGGTAGTATGGCACACACGTGAACTTCGAAGAAGCATCGCCATGCTGATGTGAGTGGCAACCAGTGTAGTCCGCGGCGCAGGTGCCTGCACCGAACAGTTCGGCATTGTGCAAGGCTTTTTTGTGACCACCACCGACTGGCGACCCACTGCCCACGACCGACAATGGAGGCTGAAATTGTACGCGTGGATGGGAGGTACCGAATTGGGGAGAAATTGGGAAGTGGGTCATACGGTAAGAGATCCCGCTTCATGATCATTGACGCTCGTTTTGTTGCCTAATGCTTTGTGCTTTGCAGCCACAGTGTATCGATCAAAGGATATCATTACGGGCCAAGAGTTTGCCATTAAGTTAGAGGCCTGCAATAACACCAAGTCATATTTGGAACACGAGTATCAGATCCTCAACGAACTTCAAGATGGTACGACACCTGGGCTCCCGCGGCCTGTCTGGCTTGGGAGAGAAGGAGTGTACCGTGCCATGGTTCTCGAGAGCCTTGGGCCCTCTTTACACACTTTAGTACAGTCATCCGACACACTTAGCCTTTCTCAAGTCGCGAAGGTCGGGATTCAACTGGTAGGTCTCGAGCGATTCCGGTTGTGTCCCCTTTGGCTTATTGACTTGTCAAAATAGGTCTCTCGTCTTGAGTACATCCACTCCCGCAACTTCATTCACCGAGACATCAAACCACACAATATCCTGACCGGCGTTGGGGCATCGCAGGAAACCAGTTTTCTTATTGATTTCGGCATCGCACAGGAGTACCATGATCCTTCGTCTCGCATCCATACCCCTTTACATGGAAACCTTCCCCTTGTTGGTACTCCTGCATTCGCTTTGATCAACAGTCATTGTGGTCTGCAGTTAAATCGTTGGGACGATATTGAATCGCTAGTGTACTCTCTCATCTTCCTTCATCATGGTTCACTCCCGTGGCTCACCTGAAATGGCCAGAGCCCTTTGCACTCAACCATCCTCGACCGCAAGCGAATTTTCTTATCAGACAGCAATGCGGAAGCTCACAACATCCCAAATGAAATTTCTATTGTTTTCCGTCATGCACGCAGTCTAATTTTTACCCAAAGACCCAACTATGCCTACCTTCGTACCGTTCTGGAGAATGCAGTGGAAGTTACGGAGCAGTCAGCATTATGCCACCCTACCTCTGATTCCTGTGCTACTATTTCAGCACCCATCGCCAGTAGAGTTGTTTCAACATCAAAGCCCGTGATCTTCACTTCTAGATACAAGACTAAGAAGGTAACATCTTGACCAATGTAAGTAACGCATATCATTGCTCAAGCTAATACCAATGATCCATTCCCACCTGTAGCAACACATGCACATGGAATCATTCTGACTCATCCAGCCCTATGGTCGCTACCACTGCACCTGAATCTGCTTTGCCTCGGTACAGTGCCCGACTGTGTCAACGGTAGGGATATAAGGTTTTTCTTGTCCAACATTGCTGTGGTGAGGTTGCATGGTGACCGCTCATCAGGAGGACTGTCGGGCAATGGGCAAGGGTGGCAACTTCATTATTGTAGTGTACCAAATAGTTCTTGTCAATACATGTCTTGTATGTAGCTGTATACTCTTGGAAAACTGCTGTTGAAAACTCGAGAGTCGAAGTTGAGATAGCACTACTAACCAACTAATAGCCAGCTTTAGTCGGTCTTGGCCTGTCTTAGCCATAGTTCGGCTATAGCTGGCGGTGGCAGTTAGTGGAGTCGGACCAAGTAGGGTGGTAGTGACTCACCAATAGGGTTTAGCTTGACTGAATGAATAGCTGGCACTAGCCAAGCCAAGTCAAGCCAAGCCGAACCATGGCAACACTAGACCATAGGACTAGAATAGCAGAAAAGGAACAGTTAGGAGTCAAGCGGAAGGAAGAGGAAAGTGTTGAATGAGCGTATTTGTACAGCTCTCAACTACCTGTATTAGTGTACCATTAGTGTAGCTTACCATATTTGGTATATAGCTGCATGTACATAAATACTTCAAACTCAGATAGCTGAGTTCTAACACTTCTTGTTCTTCTACTGCAACCATCCCTCTGAGTCCCTCAACCAACCAACCAGGTATGTGTTAAGGCTACACTCTACGTTAGATGGAACCTGCTTCAACAGGTTATGAGCCCCGCTTAGCGTGCAGTGGAGCTGCACCTTTGGGTCACATCCACCTGCTGCCTAGTACATGGCTGCTGCACTTGTTGCACGCCACATTAAAAGCTCTAAGGGATCTTGTGGTCGCTGCACACGTCACTGAGCTCTGCTTGCACATTGATGTGCTTCCACTAGGTACTGAACCTATGTCCATACCTTGCATGCTAACACCGTTGCACTACAGATATTTCCAAGATGTCATCCTCCAAGACTTTCGACTCTTGCATCCCCATCCTCACCAGTGCCAACTACCAGATGTGGCAACCCGCCATGTCCGCCTACCTCATGGCTTCTGGCCATACTTGGGTCCTCGAATGGAAGAAACCCATTCTCCCCACTGAAGGAGAGATAGAGACCTCCAACCACGACTTCTCCATCAACTGGACGAAGTTGAACGACGCTATCCTCAGCTCCATCTGTCTCCACCTCTCCAAATCCATTCAGCAGAAGTACCGCGAGGTTCTCCTCACATCAGAACTCATCACGGCCCTCAAGGCCGAATATAAGGCCACCGGCATCGCGACTGTGTTCACACTCTTTAAAGAGTTGCTTGCAGTGCAGGTCCCATCCTCCTTTCATCCCGCACCCGCTGTCTCCAAAGTGGAGACTCTCTTCGGCCGCCTTCATATGGTGGGTTACTCCTTCCCTGAAAATATTCAGGCAATGATCATCCTTGCGAAGCTACCCAGCTCCATGGATGTGGTCATGCAGATGATCACTCAAGTGAAGGATAAAGATGGAAAGGCTAAGGAGCCTATGGTGGAAGAGATCTACAAAGCCGTGGTCCTATCATGGGACCAGCACTCTCTTACCACCACCGGCGGCAGGAACCAACCTGCCCAAGCCAATAAGATCAGTGCCATTAAACGCACTGAGGGCATGGCGCCCACCTTCCAGCAGCAGCAGCAGCGCCCCCAGCTGCAAGGACAATTGTCCCAGCAGCAGGGAGGCAGCGCCTCTGCTGGGAAGAAATGCTTGCGCCGTGGCAAGGGCAAGGCCAAGGCTGATGACAACAGTCACGCCCACCTCGCCTCCTCCACCATCGTCCATATTGCCGATACTCTGGCCACCATTGATCCCCACCTCCTCGCCAACTGCAACCCCCTCCTCTACCAAGGAGAGGTTGGTCCCGCCACTGATTGCCGCATCCCAGATGCGTTCTCTCTTGCCCGCAGGCTTGAGATTGAGCCATCTGTGCAGCAGATCCGGCGGTTAGACACTGCCCTCACCATAGGTGAGCACACTCTCGGCTTAATCGACGGGAGACATGACGTTGATGCCTTTGGCATCTCTTCAGCAGCCTTCCCTGCTGATGTGTTCGGTTCAGAGCTTGCTCCCGGCACGTCATACAACCTCCCGGATGAGCTCCTGCCTATGGCGGAACTCTCAATGCTCTCTGCCGATGCAGGCGCCTGGATAGAACAGGCAAGCTCTGAGGACGAGGCTGGCCCCTCAAATCCCCCTGCACACAAGAAGGCCCAACACTCTCGCAAGAGATGCGTAGGGATCTGCACGGGTACAGCAACCCGCCACAGGTCATGGGTACGGGTATGCATGGGTACAGGTACAGGTTGGACTGCAACAACCCGTGGACCCACGACCCGTGGGTACTCTACCTGTGTGAATTTTATACCTACTTTGTGTGCAGCATGATGACACCAGCAGCATCGTGTACTAGTGACAGTTCAATGTTCACCGGGAACGTTCACCACCACATCTGTGTGCGCATGAGCACGCGGCTGGATACAGACAGTAATGTTTGTGTCCACATGCCTGCTTGTGCACTTGCTTGCTCGTTCGACAACAACAACTTGCCTCGCCCACCTTCCCTCCACACGGAACAACAACAACAACAATGCAACAGTACAACAACAGACGTGACAACATGCCCTCTCCCTCTCCCTCTACGACATGATGAGGTTGTGCCCTCGCCAATCCTTCCTCCTCCCTCATTCACCTTGCAACGATGACCACTGGCCCTGGCCCCGGCTCTCTCCCTCTCCCAACTCACGACACAGCAACACGATGACGACAATGTGACAACACGATGACAATGGCGATGGGCGCACCCTTGTCCTTGCCCTCTCCCTCTCCCTCTCCCTCACCAATGACACAACGACATGACCCCGCTGCTCCCGGCCCTCACTCAACCCCCCCATCCCTTCCCATTCACGTTTGCATGCGAACGGTTGTGGTCATGCACCCTCTGACAATGTGCCTTGGCCCTCTCCCTTTGCCAACTCACAGCGTGCTCCTGGCCCTCACTCAACCCTCCCATCCCCTCCCGTTCGCATGCAAATGCGAATGGTCGTGATCGTGCACCCTCCGACGCCGTGCCCTGGCCCTCTCCCTTTCCCAACTCACGGCACAACGACGACAGTGATGGCTTGCCCCTGCCCTATCTCTCTCCCTCACCGACCTCAGACACGACAACGCAACCCCACTCAGGCCACTCCTGGCCCCCATCCTCATGGTTGCACACCGCGGGTCAACCCATTACAGGTTGGTACCCATTTACCTGTGATGAGTACCCATGATGGACAGGTACCCGTGGGTCTACGGGTATGGGTAGTGCGCGGGTCGAGTACAGGTTGGAGGTCTGAGACCTGCAGGTTTACCCATGCAGATCTCTAGAGATGCGTGATCATGCCTCCTCCTGCTTCCACCTGGAAGAATGAGTGGGACGACGATTACATCGTCGACGTCTACAGGTTGGAAGGCAAGCCCACCTATGAGAATCATGGTGCCATGGACCTGGAGGACTATTATCACATGAGGTCAGTCTTGTCTTACTACTTCACATCTTTGCCATACTTACAATCCTCTCCCTCCACTTCGGTGTCTGATGGTCGAGTAGTTCGTCATGTACATGTCGCTTCCAATGTAATAGATAGTGTAAGCCTCTCGAGCCTTAAGCTCGGGCAATTATCATTACAATTCTGCACCTGCTCCAGTGTTGCGAATCCAGTTAAGAAGTGTGAATGTAAATCTACTGATCAGGAAAAAGCGTTTTGGATCCTGGATTCTGGTGCATCAACACATTTTACTCCGGATCGATCAGATTTTGTCAAATATGAGGCATTGACCGGTATGGACCGTATCCCAGTTAGTACTGCAGCTGGTGTCATCCATATAGTCAGACATGGCCGAGTTTTGATATGATGGATGGATGCAAATGGTAAAAACCACATCCTCCAACTCCACCACGCCTGTCATATCCCTAACTCAGGGGTCTGACTTATTTCAATGGGTCAACTACTTATGTCTGGAGCTAAAGTGAAAGGAGACGTGAACCAGATCACCATGTTGTACAGTGATGGCAGAATCCTTGCCCCGTTCAAACCTGGTAAGATTGGTCGCAATATGTATTCCATAGAGGTTTTACCCCTCTCCAATCACACCATGACTTGTACATTGACTTATGACATTGTACACCGCTGCCTTGGTCACCCCTCTCGTGACATTATTAGACATGCACGTAAACATATGCGCAGTCTCCCCGATGTTGAGATCCCTCACATGGACTCCATCTGCCCTGGCTGTGCCATGGGCAAACTACCTAACAGGAGTTTCCCTCCTACTGAGCGTCGCACTACATGCACATTCAAGCTGATCCACTTGGATCTTAAATCCTTCCCCACTGAATCGTACCACCGTTACTGGTACATCATTACCTTTTTCAACAACTACACGTCAATGGCCTGGACAACCCCTTTGTGCTCAAAGGATGCTGCATTGGTGGCCACCCGCCATTTCTTGAAAATGGTATCTACTCAATTCTCCTCACAAGTTGTGGGATGGATGTCCGATGCTAGGGGAGAATATAAATCCCAAGCTTTCGATTCGATGCTCAAGGAACTGGGTATTCGTGTTTACCAAAGTGCACCCCACAATCCTCAGCAGAATGGTCGCGCTGAACGCTTCATGTGCACCATTATGGACAAATCTGAAGCAATGCAACATGAGGCTTGCATCCCAGAAAGTTGGTGGGAATTTTCAATTGCCCATGCCACCCATGTGTACAATTGTACACCACTAAGACGCCACAACTGGCGCACACCATTTGAGATCCTCCATGGATCCTCACCTGACATTTCACACCTCCGTGTTTTCGGATGCGCTGCATATGTCCATATTCCAGAAGATGTAAGGGCTAATAAAATGGCTCCTAAATCTGAGTTAATGGTGTACTTGGGTATTGCACCTGGAAATGATCGCAATTTCCTCTTTATGCAATCCCCCAACAATGTCCTTTTTACTTCAGCACATGCTCTCTTTGATGAAGCATGCTTCCCTTGCTGTGCGAAATCTGTCCGCACGCAACCTACTGCACAATCTGTGCCCAAACCAGCCGATGAGCGACCCCTACAAGGTCCGCCCTTTGCTGTTGACGACCTTCTACCCAGTCCACCTGCTCCTGCCATTCCTCCTCCTGTCCAACCTCCTCACATGCCTTCTCCACGCCCTGCACCACCACTCTCTCGTGCTCCCCGCAAGGAATGAGCTGGTGCACAACCTGCTATCCCCCCTGCTCCCATTCGCCCACAATGTGAACACCGTATACCTCATAGACCTGGCAACATGTACGGTGACAACCGACACCCGGTTGAGCAAGTCAAGGATATTGAGTGCAAATCACACTGGCATGACATTGTCTGTGAACCTCAGAGTTCAGGTGCTGGTCCATCTACCCAGCCAGCACCAGTAATGCCCAGAAATCTTCCCAGCACACCAGAACAACCATCAGCTCCATTCCTGTCTTCCGCAGTCTCTTCAGATAGCAAAGCAGACGTTGAATGGTTATGCCGTGAAGGGGGAGTTAGATTGGCTGCATTTCTGATGTCAAAGGCAGTAAACCTTTCAGCCGATTCTGCAGAATCGAAACCAGTACACGAATGGACATATAAGGACATACAAAGACTGCCTGCAGCAGCACAAGAGGAATGGAAAGCCACATGTCGACGCAAGCTAGATATTCTCAAGGAGCGCCAAGTTTTTAAACTGGTAGACCTGCCCCACGGGCGCAAAGCAATTGATAATCACTGGGTATTTGATGTCAAACCCAATGGTTGTAAATGCGCACGTTTAGTTGCAAAAGGATTCTCTCAAGTTGAAGGGGTAGACTTCAACCATATATTCTCCCCAGTGGTCAGGTTTGAGACTGTCTGACTTATGTTGGCTCTCGCCGCACTGGAAGACTGGCACATTGAATCTCTTGATGTTCAAAGCATTTACCTTTATGGCAAGCTCATGGAAGAGATCTACATGAAACAACCCGAAGGTTTCAAAGTCCCTGGTCAAGAGCACAAAGTGCTCCGCTTATTGTGTGCCCTTTATGGGCTTAAAAAAGCTGGACTTGCCTGGTGGGAGACTCTCAATGAGTCCATGAAAGAACTCGGCTTTGAACAATTAAAGTCAGATGCCAGTATCTTCCTTTACCGGAAAAAGGGTACATCCATAGTAGTAGCTGTCGTCTATGTAGATGATGCACTATTTTGCAGTCCCACCAAAGCCATTGTAGATGAGATCAAGGGTCTCTTTATGAAAAAGTGGGAGTGCAGAGACCTTGGCCCAGTCTCCTCGTTCCTGAACATGAGAATCAAACGAGATGGTTGCAAGATCCTCATAGATCAATGCTCGTACCTTGAAAAAGTACTTGAGTGGTTCGGAATGCAGAATGCCAGGTCTGCACCCACACCCTTACCTCAGGAGTATTACCCCTCTCTACATACTGGTCTGGTTGATCTGGAATTGCATTCTCGCTTCCAACAGGTGATTGGATCCCTGTTATATATCACACTAGGCACTCGCCCAGATGTTGCCTATGCTGTTGCTGCTCTGTCGCAGCATGCTGCAAGCCCTTCGCAGGAACACCTCAACTCTGCACTCTACATTTGCAGATACTTACTTGGGACTTGTCATTACTCCCTTGAATTTGATGGTGCAATGCAAGCTGGCCTTATTGTGTATGCTGATTCTGACTGGGCTTCCGATCCCAATACCTGTCGCTCTTAAACAGGCTGGTTTTTCAAACTAGCAAACCGTGCTTTCAGCTGGCACTCATGCAAACAAGAATGCATAGCCCACTCCTCAATGGAGGCTAAGTACGTCTCCCTATCTGATTGTAGTTGACGGGCTGTTTGGTTGTGCCAACTCCTGGGGGAGCTTGGCTATGAACTACACCCTATACCCCTATGTGGTGATAACCAAGGCGCTATCTTTATGGCATCAAATCCGGTTACCAAAGGTTGTAACAAACACATTGCCATCAAATGGCATGGTATCCGTGATTTTGTCCAGGATAAATTGATTGAGCTTTTCTATCTAGAAGGCTCTCATAATCCTGCAGATATACTTACGAAGAACCTTGGACATATCAAGTTCAACGATTTCAGAACACAATTGGGACTTGTATTCTATGATCGTCCCCAATGATTAGGTTGCTCTCATTAGTAGCACCATTCTCTTATGTGCTTATGCGCCTTTACCGGCTGCTTAGCATGGGGGAGTGTTGAATGAGCATATTTGTACAGCTCTCAACTACCTGTATTAGTGTACCATTAGTGTAGCTTACCATATTTGGTATATAGCTGCATGTACATAAATACTTCAAACTCAGATAGCTGAGTTCTAACACTTCTTGTTCTTCTACCGCAACCATCCCTCTGAGTCCCTCAACCAACCAACCAGGTATGTGTTAAGGCTATACTCTACGTTAGACAGAACCTGCTTCAACAGAAAGAAATAGATCCAAGCAATAACAGGTAATGGTCATAGCTAGTATGAAGAATGCTAGAGAAGATAAGGCAAGTGGTATGAACGGAAAGAAGAAAGAAAGTACTGCCCAAGTAGATGATTGTAACAGATTTCATCAAAGGACAACTCACTGGCGCCATTGTCTCCTTTATCCGTTACACCAGTGACACAAATAACGACACTTGGACACGTTTCTGGCATACAGCAGCTGGTGGATGAAGAGAGCACCAAGAAGATGGAACAGTGACTCGAATTGTGTCCAGGTTTGTTAACAATTAACTCTCAGCTGTTCAAATGTTGTAATAGGCTTTCGATCATATCTGGATCATCTTCCACCAAGCAATCGACGAGTGCTGTCTTGTGTGCTGTATTGTCTAATTCTACAACTGAAGACATGTTGCTTGTAGAGGAAACCTTTGACCACGAATGTTATTGATGTGAGGTAAGTGTTGGTTGGACTACATTGGTCAATGAAGTTCAACCATGCAACAGTAAGGAGTGGACGAGTGTTGTAATGTGCGTACACTCACACAACAACACCTCTCTCCAGGAAGCAATGGATGGTGAGCTTTGGATAAAGTGTGAATCTGTTCTGCATCTTTGTGCATACATCAGAACTAACTCCACCCTCTGATAGCAAGACATGGATGACGTGCCCAAGTAGACCAACAATCAGGCCCATGTTACATCATGTAGTATGTCCTTTGTGTATTCTGCTCCAGCTGATCAAACAATGGTTGACCTGGAAAACGCTGTAGCCTGTCTTTCGACTATTTGGAGGAAGGCACACTAGGACACACATTCCACTTGTGGAACAGGTTTTTCATGCCTGCATGCCCCTTGCCCATTTCCCAGTGTATCCAGACATTCCCACCCACTTGCCCCTGTCCTCATGTTGCTGTCACGAGGCGACACGCCCGCATGCCCTCATGTTATGACTGATACCAACATTTGAATAATGCTGTACTGGTGGCTAACGGTATGCACCAACTTGGAGATGGCAGACATTCAAAAATTGTCTGTCCACTCCGAAACCTCAATGATTATCAGAAGAAGTAAGCTTTGGAGAATCACCATCTATCCACATCCAATTAATCCATCCCACAGGTATGTTGTGAAGATCATGCACACATACTCAACTGCAAGGTCGATGTCAGAGGTTATCAAGGGCAGATTGAGGTAGTTCTGAGAGTGATCTCATCTCATCTACCGAACAAGATCAGAGTCCAAGCACGTCATGCGATCAATGGCATCAGTGAATCGATGTAATTGATCACATCTAATCCATCAAACAAGATCATTCCATGCAAGTAACAGCATCAGGGGAGGGACAACATATATAAAGGTGAGTGTTTCTGATCCTTCTCCTCATCCTCATGTCCTTCCTCCATCTGTTCCACCCTCAGAAAATGTCCAACAATGATTGTCGACATGCAAGTGGACTTGACTCTCCTGATGTGGAGAGTGCCAGTAGCGGCTTGCAAAAACACCCACTCTTGAACACTCTCCAGTTAGGTCCAAGGAAACAACCATGGGCTTGAAATATTCATCATGCATACATTCTCCACTAACCTTTGGATAGGTCTATGCAGGATCCGCTAGTCCATCACAGTTGTCATTTTGGTCATGTAGTGCATGTATTTTGCAACATACAAGCTTTGGTGACCAATGAATTGAGTCTCATGGCAGCAGCCAAGGAGAACAGCAAAGAGTCACTCACAGCCCAGTAAGTACTCTGTGAAAGGTTGGTTACATGTTGGTTGACAAAGCGCCCTCGAAGGGATAGACAAGAATATTCTGTTTTTCATGAGTTACTAAAAATCATCCCTGGGCTCAAAGTGTGCATAATGGAGTCTACAGAGGAAGAAATCATGAGCATGGCAGAATTGGTGAGACAGTTGTTCCTCATTTTATTGGTTTGTCTTGACAGTTACATGAAGATTCACCAAGGTGCCAGTACTGCAAGGGCAGACAACACAAAAGGAATGAAGGGCGCCATCAGACTGGATTACACTGAAAGGGCAGACCCTCAGCCCACATATCCCTCTCAATGTCAAGACTGGCTGAGGGTTCCATCATGAACTTCGTACGGAGGCACTCCTGTGTCCTGCCAGCTACGAGTGGCAAAACATCGAGTATGTTTTTGATTCTAATTTCTTGTGATGACCTGACATAGTATTTCCATAGTATCAAGGAAAAATTGTGCAGTGGCCAGCTTCAGGTTGCTGGTGACCAGTGGCCTATCTTCCTCTACACTAACTATATGTACAACCCCAATGATCCATGGAATGGGCTTCTCCGTAGTGGCCTGTTAGTTTCTGTACATACATCATGGTCTATTTTTTGTACTCAAAATGATGCTCTCCTAGGCTTATAAACATGTGTTCACATCGCCCAGCTCAGTGGAGCAGGAGCCAAAGGCAATGCATTCTGGAAACACCCATATTCATGGAATGCAGAGTGTTACAAAGGCCTCCATTGCATATATTGCAACCCAAGTACGTTGCATCAGATCCATTCATCTACATGGTGAGACTAACACTTATTAGACTTGCTTCGCCTTGATGTCAACCCAAGTATTCTCCTGCACTGACCTCATTACAGATTCAGAATAGTTTTACAACACTATCTTTGAATTGCTTCATGACCAGAATGAGCGCGAAGAAGTCGATCAACTGCTTCAGTGGTGGAACCACCAAGTATTCCCTCTCTACACTGAGAGTGAGAAGCTTCCATCAAAGAACAGTATCCTTGCACAGATTCGCGCTAAATGTGCAGAGCGTCAGGCAATGACAGATGATTTGGAGGCCGCATAGTCTTATTTGTTTGTGTTGGTACACTTTGTTTACTGTGATCGAATTTTCAGTTTTGGATGTGTCTAAGTACTACAATATGATTTTGCATCTCCATTTATTTCATTGCATGACATGAGCTCCCAATGCCTATATATGATCATCCCAAAATCAACAGCTTAGGGTCTGTCATGTACCCCTGGTCCATTTTGTACATTGGTGTAATGGTGATTAGTGTTTGATT
>JBBPMW010000493.1:0-17804 GCA_038090535.1 Tylopilus alboater | reverse complement strand
GGTGCCGCTCGAGGATGTCAAGTGGCTGTTTGAGGGACCGCTGTGGGTGCGGTTCGTGCAGGACGCGCCGGGCGGGCGGTGGGTGCTTGGGCAGCGGCGCGCGGCGACCGTGGAGGAGTTGAAGAAGCGCGTAGAGGTACGGCCAGGGTGTGGACGTGGAAGCGACACGTCGGACGAGGAGAATGCGCTCGAGAAGCGGTCAGTCGTTGGGCCTGTGGGCGACCCGCTCATTATCTGAGTTGCGTCTTCGGATCACACATTGCGTCTGTTTTTGTCCGCTGTATCGCAACGACGGTGTTGCATTTTCTAGACGTAGCAGCTCCTGGCACATGACATGAAGATCATTGGTATCCAAGGCTACGACGCTTGTCCGAAACACACTGTATTTGAGGTACATACTCTAATATGAAGCCGTTGGTATCCAAGGCTACAACGCGTGTTCGAAACACATTGTAAGATCCTTCCAGGGAAAACCTAATCGACAGGAACGAACCATGCACATGCACCCGAAAAAAGGACCGGACGAGCCAAATACGCGTCGACGCGTGACCAAGGCTCCACAAAGTAAAACTTGCCAGGGGGGGTATGTGACAAAAGAATAAGCAGAGACAGGGAAGCTAATCAGGAACGAACCGTGCATGTGCACAGTGAAGACTGGTTGAGCCGGCACGCGTCGACGCGTTACCAGGGCTCCAAAGTTGTAGAACCGGGTATAAGGGGGTATACAAAAAGAAATAAGATAAAAAGGTACCGGCCCAAGGCATCGAGCTTAAAAGGGTTTCCAGAGATCCGATCTCCTCTCCGGGTCGAGCGTTCGGCTACGCCGGGTCATGCCGGCTACCTTGTGTGTAAAGGGTGTTCTCCGCTCAGCGGAGACGTGGCGGCGAGGGGAGCCGCTGGCGCTGCGTTTTTTCGGGCTAGCGTATGAGAAACGTGTCAAAAGCACTGGCGTTGCGACAAGGCACGAAAAGATACGAACCATTGTGAATTTGAACTTGTGACACTCGATGGCGTAGCGGATGCTGATGTCACGTTAGCAGAGGAAGTATGGGAAGGGATTGGTGTCGTGCTGCTGCTACCAGAGGCAGCGGGAGTGAGAGCAGCTCCAAGGGTAGCGGGGACGGGAAGAGCCGTTTGATTGGGCCCAGGGACAGGAATACTCGAGTACGAATCTTGGAAAATATCGCTCTGCGCTCCATCTCGGAAGTTGTAGAGATCGTTGTAAAATGGAGGGGAGTAAGTGCCCTCAAACATCTGCATCGCGGGACGAAGGTGAGCAAAGACAAGCGGAACAAATTTGGAGGGGGTACTTACGTTGTTGCGTTCAGCCTGGAACCAATAAAGTGGTTGCTTGGCACCATAGGTACAGTTACCAGGGACTGCGTTCGGTTTTCCGTTGGCTGGATCTGCTCCGCAGCGACGAGCAAGATTGGGTGTTGCAAGCCCGACGGTGGAGACGGAGTTGGTGACATTACACTGGAATCCGTTCATGTACACTGCGTGAACGTAGATAAGAAGGTATATCAAGACTGCAAAGTGGGAAGGTGACGCGTACTCTGCATTGAACCGCTATCGGGCGAGTGGATCCAAAAGTTGGCACAAATGCACTTGCCATTCGGGCAAGCCGGCATCCGTTCCGGGACACTGAAGTCGGTGTACCGGTTCCAAACACAGGTCTGGTTGACGCTGAAAATAACGAAGTCGGCGGGTTGTACCTGCGAGACGTCACTCTTGTACGCAATGCCTAGTCCGCAACCCTTGACGTCGCTGAGACCTGTGGTGTGGTATTCGGAGGGTGGAGAGCCAGGACAGACGTCGTTGGGTTTGTTTGGGTTCTGAATGTTACCACCCTCTGAGCTGGCGTAGTACGTGGTAGCGCCCTTGTTGCAGGCTATCTGGAAAGTGACGTTCTGGCCAGCAGGGAGTTCGAAGACGTCTTCTGGGTGGGGCGGGTAGGCAAGGTGGTTGTGGAACCACCACTTGTCGAAAGTCATGTCCGCGAGGGGCACGACGGGGCGGTTATCGTAGTCAAAGGTCTTGTCAGTCACGTTGAATCCCCACATGGAGGGATGCCAGATAGCTGGGATGGACGATGTTAGGAGAGATCGGCAAGGCATGGATGAGACCCACAAGCATGGCCGGCCACGAGACGGAGGGATGCGAGAAGGAGCGCAAAGGCAAACATTGCTGGGCCCGCCAGAGAAAGAGATAAGAGGGATGCAATCTCTCCTCCATGGCAGACCGTATATAAAGGGTATGACGACAATCGATTAACCGTGTCACGCTGTCATTGTTGTGACTGTGTGACTGTCACACCTCCTAGCAATGTCCGGAGATGAGATGATACGAGTTGATACCGTCGCTCCATCCCCGCTACCGCTCCTGTGGTAGCACGCTGTCGTGTCTTCGCGGAGATTGTCGTCGTGCAACGTTGCCTTCGACGCCACGTCAAACGTACGGTTACCCGTCGTGTTCTCGAATTCTCGGAATCAGTCCACTAGATCTCATGTGCTTTTGACCTGCAAGTCTCGATCATGCCTCATGACCACCCACCTGTCCTGCTGAAACCAGTGCAGGTCTGGTCATTGTACGTCCGCGTTATTCTTCTTTGCCTTTCCACTCTGGAAGGCCAAAGCGGCGACTCCTCAAACCGTCGACGCGCCTCCTCACAGGTTCGCTTTTCCCAGCATTGTCCCCCAGATCCTGCCTGGTCCACACTCCACATGTCCTGTCCATATAATCTCGGTGCTGCTTTTCCATCTCCCAACACCCTTCATTGCTCGTCTCCATTTCTACCTCATGATCCTCAAACAGGTTACCACTTCTACCTCTGCTCTCCCAGTGCGTCCTGAGAGGCCTTTCAAGTATGTTTGGCCTGTCACCGCTCCAGATGGAAACGTCGGATACGACCGCCCTTTGGAAAACTATTTCGACGCATCCATGGCTTCACGTCTCCTTCCTTCTAAACCCCCAACTAAAGTACGCACCCACCTCCCCCTCTCAGGGCCGACCGTGACACGCATTCCAATCATAGCTTTATGACACGGTCGCGCGCGCACATGATCATCGATATGAGCTCACGCCAGACACGGTCGATCCTTCTTGGTCTACCCCCCGCCCTCTGATCCTCCATCCACGTGAGCGTCGCCGTTCACTTGCCAAACTCTCTGGTAATTCACCAGAGTACATGGGAGTCTCGCCCGACGTACCGGGCTGGCATCCACGTCGTTCTCCTTACGAAGATCGACGTGGTGCGGTTGGGGTCACACCGAGCGAAGTAAACACGCTCGTCCCGTACATACCACCTATCGACACGAGCTCCCCGCCTCCATCCAGGGAGTGGCTCGATGCAATGGCAAAACGGTTCTTGGCAGACGCGCACGCTGATTTTGAGGATCCACATCGTAATGCCATAACTGACGTCATGTCATCGACTGGTACTTCCAAATCTCTCGAGCCGGACGACAGCGCCTTCTTCGATTACGACACCGACAGCACACTCGACGCTGCCGTGACTGTTTCTCGCACGTCGGTGCCGCAGCCTTCACAACAAGCACTCCAAGCAGAGTCCGACTACTACTCTCATGATGCCGACTTCAACTCGAACACGGATACGGATACAGACATTGATACAGACACGGACATGGATAGTGATGACGGCTACGACTGGAATGCCACCCGCAGCCCCCCATCTGGCCCTGGTTCACAGTGGTTAATTCCGCGCAAGCGTCCTTCTGTCGTGATTGTTAACAATAAGGACGTCACTATGAACGTTGGCTACTCGAGCGACGTCAACCCTACTCCTCCCCCTTGCTCATCCAACGACAAGCACCCGGGAAAACGTCGAAGGGGAGGGAAAAGCGGATTTCCGAATAGGGTCTCCAAGAAAACCAAGAGGCATGCAAACGATACACCTGTGCGGCGGGGTCGCAAGAGTATCGTTACGCGCCATACAACGAAAGAAGCGCAAGGTAGTTCCTCTGAGCGTGTTTCGTCCCTTCCTCCTGCACGTCCCTCACCACCTGGAAGCGACACGGCCACGTCGTCGTGTCCACCAGTTTCATCTGTCACTGCTACCGCTCTGCAAATGAAACAGGTCCGAATCACATCCCCTGACATCGCTTCTCCCCCGGTTTTACCCCAACCACACACCGCCTCGTCCGTTCCTCCCAGATCTCCCAAGGTGTTTCCATGCCTGTTAGACGGCTGTACCCAAGTCTGTGCTTCTGCTGGCGACCTGCAGAGACACCAGCAATCCCTCCGCCACCTTGCCCCTTCACATTGTTGTTTGGCTTGCGGCAAGTCGTACACGCGATCGGACGCATTGAAGAGGCATTTGAACAGCAAGGCGTCATGCAAGAGGGAGCACGCCGCGAAACTGGCCAACGGTGCAGAAGCCGAAGAAGTAGGAGCGGAAGCGAACGACAAGGCGATGCAAGTCGTGGCCACGTCCTCTGGATGATTGAGGTGAGGAGACGGCGTGCCCCCAGTGGCACCACACCCCCTTTCTTTTGTTCTTTTCCTGTCCTCGGTGCCATGGCTCGGAGAAGTTGGGAACCGAGTCGGAGATGATTGGATTTATGATAATAATGAACAGGCCGCAGGTCGGGTTGGGTACTTTGTGATCACACTCTCATTTTTCTTTTCTATCTCTCTCTTTCATTCCTTTTTGCTGTCCCGTCATGTTAACTCGTCCTGTCCTTGCATTCACGTAATTTGTGTAGTATTCATGTCGCACTCGTCGCTCATTAATCATTAATCGACAATGATGGTCACTGCAAACCTTTAAGGCGAGAACATGGTCAGTCGGAATGCTGTGTATGCCGAATGGCGCGTGCTGCAACCTTGCACTCTTTGCTGTCAACTTTCGAATGGTGGCATCATGTTGAACTCTTTGACTTGTTCGACAGGATGGTGATTGTTTGCATTATCAAGAACCTTCTGCTACACAGATGTTAATCAATCATTGATTCATGTGCATGTTATGGCCTAGTCCTGTGGTTATACCGAGGACGTTGATTCAATAAGTATCGGGGGAGCCTGGCCCAGGTGGCCCTCAAACCCCACTCCGCCCACAAGGTTATAATCAGAACGGAGTCCTCTACACACCATGCATTGGGTACCATGAGCGGGGGGAACACTTCGAGCTTGTACGCGATCTGCCTGATCAGGCATCCGCTAGGTGCGCACGAATTCAGTGCACGCGACGTCTTGGCATATTGGATCGATCGAACAACTCGGTAGATATATACAGTCGAACCTCTTATAACCCATACCCCTCGGGAGTGCTCATAAGGTATGGGTTGTGAGGGAGTATGGGTTCTGTGGGAGAGTGGTATTTCAGGGGTTGCGTGCAAAAATTTCATGTAGCATTCTACGTTAACCATTCTGAATTAAAAAGATGCTATCTACGAGCAAAAAAGTCTGTCAACTTCGTTTCTGTCATGCCCCGCATCTCAGCCGTCCGAGTCTGCTGTCCGAACGAGCCTAACATCACATGATGTGAGATTTGGGGCGAAATTCTCGACGCGAATTGGCGGATTACCAGCACCATCCAACCATTCCTCGTCTGTGTTGGACATGGGCTTGCAGCCTTCAATTCAGCCTCAAGCTTTGCTTTCCGCACACCCTACATGTATGTAGGGTGTGTGTAAGTGCATTTTCCCTCGGACCGGGAATCTTCGGATTGCCGCCTTAGTGTTTTGTGTAGAGCTAGGTTAGCCAGCTGCTACGCAATAAATACACTTGTCCAAAAAAAAAAAGCTTTGCTTTCCGGCCTTGTACCTGTTGTCAAAGCTTTGCTAAGCCATTTTCAAGGGTCTTGACAGCCGGTTTCATAATGAGAAGTTGGTGCGGTGAGAATTTTTCAACATCTGTGACAAATATTGGTTGCTGTTCGGGTATATCCAACACTAAGTATGGGTTATGACATCAAAATTTCAGAGAAGTTATGGATTTTTAGATATACCCAATGATACTTATGGGTTATGACATGGAAAATTCACATGGGTTATGGGTTATGGGTTATGGTTCCAAAATCACTGCAAACAAACTCGGGAAACCCAAAAATGTATGGGTTATGAGGGGGTATGGGTTATACCTGGCATGGGTTATAAGAGGTTCGACTGTATGATGGGACGGGTGCCACCGCATAGGTACCCAGAGCCAACGGTACCTCGACGGGGTGATGCAGTCAGCCGAGCCAAAACTCCGGGACGTCCAGCTTCGCCAAAGGTCCAAAATTGAGTTCAAGGCTCCTTTCGTCCGTCGTACTAGTATCCCGGACGTCGCCACGAATCAACTGGCAGCGGCAGAAAAGGGATACGTGGAGTCTCCTCCCTTGGGCGGACGTGAGCTGCTGGCAGAGTGCGCTTCGCCGTCGGGGTCGGAAGCGCTTGTGATATCCTGGAATCCTTCGGGCGACCGCTTGTTCGTCGTGAGGCCCGGATGCCAGCTACTCGTTCTGACTGAGCTGGAGACGACCGTTGGATATTCGGATGGAACTTCAAAGCTTCAGGCTTCATGGTTACAACTTGTCGGGAGGTGAAATCGGATTCAAAGGCTAGGCGAGTCTTTGAATTTTATGTAATCTGTCCGAGTCTCAAGGCGCTGCCAGCAGGAGCTTTGTGAACAGCCCACTCGTACTGAAACTACAACTCTAATCTTCACAGATAGGCTTTGAACTCTTCCTCGCAGATCGTGGCAAAGTCAGAGAAGTTTCTCGCCCCTTGCAACGGGGGTTGTGTCATCCGCTATGCCAACGGTAATCCTGCGTAGTCATGTGCGGGGCGTTTTAGTCAGTGTCAATGAACCCTTGCAGCGTTGCGTCGTCATCTTGGTCATAAAACTTGACCTTCGCCGATAGGCACCGACCACAAGAAGTTGCGTCACCATACCGAGTCTGACGACTCCACCCCCGCAGCGTTCCCGCGAGTCACAAGCTAGTGTCCATCATAAGCTGTAATTCACTTTCCATTTCCTTGTGGCATCCGCATGCTCATGCCAATTTCAGTTATACTGACCCGTCTTACCTCCTGCATCATGCGCGACGCATCATTGCGTTCCTGAACCTCTTCGTTTTACTTGATCTTTCGGCTTTAAGTTGCACGGCGCGTCGCCAACCGTGCCGTTAACAAGTCATTTCACACTCGTCTTTCACAGTGCCCCCTTTTGTTCTTCGTTGGTTTACTTATCGTAGATTCTCACGCCGGCAGTTTCGTAGGTACCTGAAGACCCATTCCGAAACTCACCTCCCAAAGTATTCCAAGGTATGTATGCAGGCCTCTGGTCTCAGGGTGCGTCGGCCAATGTTCTTCGACCCGTCCGCATATGCGTCTGGCTTGCGACAATCTCGGACTTGCCCCGATCTCACCGGGGTGGAGGTCACCGGCAACCCCCACAATGTTGTCCCCGGTCCCAGGCTTGGAAAGTACGTTGATATACTACGATCACTGCGCACCGGAGATGATACTAGGACGTGTTGGCTTGCTAATACCGCCTCAGAGAGGGATGGATCATGGGTGGGGCTCTTCGTCAGCATGTACCATATCCCTGACCCCCGAAAACACCGACCTCAGGCACGTCGGCCAAGTCTATCCGAAAAAAGAGAGGCAGCGCAAGACGAGGTGAAAAAACGGGAGCGATCCACCCGCCCTCCCGAATCCAGAACGCTCGCCGCTGGTTGCAGAGATCCGAAACGCACAAGAGCCCACGACGTCCGATATGGAGTAACCTCGGGGTCAATAATAAGTACACATGCACAATTAACTGGAAGAGTCTGGACGGGCAACACAGCCTGATGGGTTTTCCACTCCAGGTCCCCGAGCAACCTTCCTTTTCCTTTTCCTTTGCCAGACGGTGCGACAGGGCACTCACAACCACATTAAAAACATGCGTCGGTCCCCGCGCAAGATGGGAGCGGGGACGGGCTTATGCGTACCTGTCCGTTTGATCGTTCCAAGTTCATCGCTCCGTGGCTCAAACTATGCAGACAAATCACGATGGGGGACCGGCGCCCGTCCTCCCGTGTGTGACATCAGCACTTGGTGTAGCACCAGTACCAGTATGTACTAGTGCATGTATCGGGCGCCGTGGACTCGAGCGCGCGGGCTAACTACATAGTTTTTTTTTTTTTGTATGGCGCCCAGGCACGCGGATTTTAGTGCGCCAATCACCGTTCTATGATGGCCAGTGGCAACTACTGGCCACCCACTGCCACTGCCTCCTGTCTTTTCTCGCGCCGGCGTGCATAGCAACGAGATCAGGCCGCAGGAGTCTGGGCGCGAGTGGTCCATGTGGAACGCGGATCTTGCGCATGATGCCCGATCGCGGCTCGACGGGTCTATATGCAGTTCGCGTATGGATTGTACAACGAACCTAGCGTTCGAACGCTGTAGGTTGACGTTTATTGTGGTCGAGATACATACATCCCAAAACGTCCGCCAACGCACCAGTGCTCGACTCCTAGCCGGCGCTTAATCCCAGGCCACTGGAAATAATGCAAAAGCGAAGGGACGCAGCAGGGATCAGAGCCCATCTCGAGCCCTTTGGAATTTTTTCGTTTCATCGCTCATACTGTGTACTTACGAGACGCTAGTACTGCCATGGGCGCTTGCACGACGGAAATGTCAGCAATGAATCTGATTCAGAGTGTGGAACCCACTGACATGGGCGCGATCGTAAGCCGATCGGATCCACCCGATGGTATTGGCACGTATCGCAATGTCCCGCTTCTCGAGCGCCGTCCATGTGATACATTCACTGGAATGCAGTATGAATTTGATTCATCTCATTGATATGAGACCTGGCCTGACATGGCTCGGGGACGTGCAGAATTTGACGCCCCTGTGGAACCCGGTTGGGATGAGCAGGATCTCGGAGAGAGGGGGGAAATACTGGTCACTACTCGTACAGTGTAGCGGGGATGGACGGCGATCGTGGCAGCTGTTCATTTACTCTGGATAACGGTCTGACGTCGAAAGCCGCATCGGTACCGCACTGACAGTACTACATAGTGCTATCGATATCGCGATATCGCGATATCCATCGCCAACGCCGCGGTCGTTCCTAAGGCCTAGCCCCCAGGCCGTCAAATGGTGTCAAGATGTGTGCATACTACATATCAACTCGGAGTGCGCGGATGAACCTACAGACTCGCCAACGGAACGCACCTCCAGGGACTCGTCTCGCTGCAACCTCCGTACTCCACCGGATTTTTTTTCCCCCTTAGGGACGGACCAATGCCGCCAATTTGAACAACACAACATTCACGTTCGTTTTTATTTTCTTCTCCTGCGTATCCTCGATCATTGTGGAAATGTCCACTTCCTAGACATGGTCGGATTGGACTCGAAAGTGTGGGGAGCCTATCGCATCGGGGGAAGACAAACCGCCCCAACGGGTCAGGCACATGGGTAGAACCGCAGACTGTCTAGGCTTCAGCCTGAGAGGGGGAATGACCGAACGGGGATTCGTCATCATTTGATTGTCAACACATACGGTTCGGAGCGTCGTTCATATGGCGACGTGCAAGGTTCCACGGTCTTGCTTGCAATCTTGCACTCTACCCTGCTACTAGTCATCCGAGACCGCGCGGAGTGGGATGAAGCGTTGTCGGGTGGTGCTTGCCTTTCTTGAGCTGAACACCCTCATGTTCTCTTCCTTCCATTTTTCGTCTCGTCGACGACGATTGAGCAGGACCTATGATAATCGTGACGCTCGGCCAATTCCGATGGATCACGGACTCATCCTACTTCGCCTGCACCCGACCCACCACACATTCAAAAGGACATATTCTCAACACCTAAAAAGACAATCACGTCCCACGGGAAAGCAAGGCACCCTTCCTCCGTTCGGTCTATTCCAGCATTTACGATGACGATACACGTCCACGATAATGATACATTGATAGGATATGATCCCGCGAGTCGTTTCAAGCGCGCCCGTTCTGATCGTGCGATACCCACCATCTTATGCACAGAGACGACATTGCGGGGCGAAATGAAACCCATCCCGCATCCCAGCGACAGGCTGTGAAGGGACCGGATAAACCATCCTCCGAGCGTCCACCATGACCCAATAATAATACGATATCAGTATTGGCCAGCTGCCCGTCGTACGTGCACCCGTGGTCCGCGGTCCGTGGAACCCGACCGTCCAATGTGCAAGAACACCCACACGTCCACGGTGTCACTGACCGTTGCGCTCGATTCTCGCATGTACGCGCGGGCCGGGCTTTACCCCGACGGTTTTTTTTTTTTTTTTTCAAGTCTAAAGAAAGGAGTCTCCGGCTCCGAATGAGTCGTATCCAACCAGGACCAATACCCAGTAGGAGTTAACGCATGCCCGAAAGTGCCTGTGGATCATGCCCACGGCGCCGCACTGCCGACGAGATGTGACCGATGGTACGGGCCTACCATGACTAAAGGTGCGTTCCGATCGAATCGAATGGAAGTCTCCGAGGTGTTTCGCTGCTGGCTGATTAACACATTTTGGGTCACGTCCCGCCCGGACGGATAGGGTATATTGTGTGATGACCGACGAGAAGTTGACGTGGAGCAGGCCATCGACAAGTCGCCGTATTTATGAACCACGCGGTCACGTGATCCCAAGATGCATGTCGAAATCAACGAGAACAAAACGGTTCACCGCATGCGCGTGTCGCGAAGGCTTAGGTTCTTCCAAGGCAGTGGGCCAATCCCCGTCAGCTGTGTAATCCCTGCATCAAGACTTCTCTTCTCTTTGTTCCGTGAACGGATTCAGATTCGCAGGCTCAGACATGTCACTGGCGGTGTACCGGCCCCAGCGTAGTCGCCACGAAGAGGTGTCAAACCTTGGTCGCTAAGCGGGGGTATCGTCTCGTTGCAATGCTGATGGCGCGGGAATTTCCGACTGGGTGCTTACCGTAGTGCCAACGGCGGAGGGCCTTTTTCACCGAGACAACTGGGGCAACTTGAAAACAGCCTGTGTTTACATGGCTGGATCAAGCGAACGGTCGAGTTGTTTGGGCGAGTTTGTTTGTGTTCGTCAGACCACCGCCTTTCTCAAGGCGATCAAACTTTGCTCCAATCCTTGAAAATCTCTCACCGCTGCATGGCGCCTGCCGCATCCGTGGTGTCATGGCTGCGCTGATGGACTATCTTGATGTTCGAGAATATCGCATCCAATGGGCGCGCTGTACGATGGCCGATCATGGGTATGAAGATGTCGATGAACAACGCAGGTCTAATAGAGAGAGAGAGAGAGAGAGAGATTAGGATGCAGCTGAATTTTGGTATTGACTCTATTTTCATTTCCATCATGCCAATCGCGCGTGTGGGAGAACTCGATGCCTGCCGTATTCTCAGAAGCGACACAAGCGTTCGCGTTTGGTGCTGGGGTCTATACATGTACCCGGGCGCCAAATTTCCGAACACGAGCCAACTGAACGCCGACCTATCTGCGTTCACACGAGTTCACACGCCAGTCAAACATCTGTCACGCCAGCTCCCGACGATGATCAGTTGGCTGGATGATGTTAAGACGGGAGAAGAGAGTGCAAGGTAGCATATTCGTCGTTTGTTTAAATCCTGTGGCCCATCACTGCAGGACATCGCGTTTGATCGTAACGATTCACACGGGGGTCAATTATGGTATGGCTCCGCGGGCTTGTCGAATGAAATCTGGCAGGAATTGTAACTTTGTTTCTGGACGGACTGCGCAGGTGTCCCGGACATGTCCGCAGCAACGGGATGTGCAACCATCAAAGTGAGCGACGACGTACGTGGATTGTCGGAGTGGTGAATTGATGGAGTCGCGGTGGCGCAACGAGCGATCGATACACAGCAGACACTCAGGTATCCAATGCGTGGCCGGGTATCATACGCACAAAGGGAAAGGGAAAACGACGGAAGTAGTGATGGCGCACAGCCTGTTTTCATTAACGCGCCGGGTCACCTCGTTCGTGCGACGAAGCTATGCGGGTAAATTAGATGGCCCCTAATTCTAAATTTGAGCAAGGAAAGTCTTTTTCTTGGAAGAGGGAATGATGGGTAGTGCCATCAAATGATTCGGGTGGCCCACTTTCTCTCTGCATGGTCTCCATGGCTGTTTGTGGAGTTTCAGCAGGAGCGAAGAGTCCCCGAAGTGCTTGACCGAGGAGGGGACATCGCGATTCGCCAAGGTGACAGCGGCGAACTGCTCGATCAGAGAATGGCGCCTCCATCGGAAGCAAATTGCACCCGATCGGTGACATTGATGGTGGCAGAAAAAACAGTTTCGCGGGCACGTAGAGGAAAATGAATGTCAATTCGGTGATAGATGTGTGCTTCGTCAGCAGCTGACTGAGAGAGGTGTCATTTATGTCCGGGGGACACGAGGTGGGGCGGGATGACGAAAGGGATGACGAGGAATGCCCTCCGCGGGCGAGACGTCCCGGCGGTGGGAGTGATGTATGAACTACTAGATCAAGCAGACAAGACAAACCAAGGATAATTGGAGGCGAGATTCGTTGGACGGGCGCTGAGATTGAGGGGTCATGTGATTTCAGTTCATTTGCCGAACTGTCAAGCAGACAAAAGAAGGGAGCCGTCCAAGAACTAGTGCTGTGAGATTATTGGCTGGCCAGTAAGAGCCGTGTCGGCATCTTGGAGGAAAGCAAGTTCTGGGGAGACGTGTCTGGACGGCAGCTGGCGAGGCCAAGTAGTGTAGTGTCGGATTAATTATCGGGTGGAGGGGACCGTGTCGGAGAGAGGGCGGCGGAGGTTAAAAAGCAAGGCACTCCAATTGCTACACCAAGTTCTCACCCGGCCTTTCTCCCTTTCCGCGCGCTTAATTGTCCCCTTCTCCTCCTCCTCTTCCCCTCCGACATCCATCGATATCTGCCCGCCTTTCCCCTCATTCATTCGTCCCCTTTGCAATGGCCCTTCTCCAGTCAGATCCATCCCACTATCGCGACCTGGATTACCATACCCCGAGTCCTTCAAACAAACCAATCAACATCGGAACCAACTCACCCTTCGACACATATGAATTCAGCCATCTCCAGTCCCCACCCTTCCCCCACACGCCCTCCTACAACGGATCCTACCACAACTCTCCCTACTCCGGTCAATCCGACCTCAGCTACGACCCAGACGGCCCAGAAGGCTTTACCCTTCTTGGCGATGGTCTCGACGGTCTCGCCGTCCGCGAAGACTATGATCCGTCTGAATACGACCCCCCAAACTCGACCGGTCTCCTCGTCTTTGACGGCGAGTTCATGACGAACCTCGATCACAATGGCGCCCACGTATCTGTATCTGTCACCCCTGCACTGAATGACCAGCACTCCCCGCGCTCTTATGATCACAGCTCCCCTTCCAGCAACGGCGATGGTCGTCCCCGTAGCCGCGCCTCTTCCGTCTCCTCAAATCCCCAGATCCTCCCCCATTCTTCCCCTCACCTCGATGTCGCCCACAACTTTGAAAACTTGCGTTTCGAGTCCCCTAACTGGCGGCACAATCAACTCCCGAGCGAAAGAACCCTATCTCCTCCGCGAAAAGCTCAGTCTCCCCCTCAGCTTCTCATTCCGGATAGTAGCCCTGCGTTATTCTCCCAAGAAGCCCCCATGATTAATGCCCCAGAGGGCGATGGCGGTTTCGTCTCGAGCGGTCCCCAGCTTCACATTGTCCCCGCTACTCCCGTAAGTGGTGGCGGAGCGGCTTCACAAGCCGTTCCTTTCCAATCCACCCTGGAAACCCTGCATCAAGGCAAGTTCATTGATATCATCACGTTTATTTCTGGAAATCGACTCTTACCATTTTTGTCTTGTCTGCGTTCTACCTCCGCACAGGCTCATCGCATAGCGGACCACAGCAACAAACGTCAACACCCCCATGGGATCAGCAACAACAGACCGAATCTCTCGGGGTACGACCACAATTCCACGAACAGGGTGCACAGCTCTTCCCCCACAGCCACCCTTCCCATAGGGGGCTGTCCACCCTCGGTACCCAAGTACATCCCGATGGTACAAATACCAACTTCCTCTTTCCAAACATCCCCCCTCGTACGCGCAGCAAGTCTGATACTGCCTCATCGCTGCGTCCTCAGTTCTGGAATACCTCTCTTATGACTCAAGACCAACTTAACACCCTTGAAGGTTCTGCTCTCGACGACTCTTGCCCTACTGTCAGCCTCCACGAAATCCATCCCCAACAACACACATCCACCGCTGGTCCTACCCAGTCATCGTTCAATCTCTCAAACGCCAGCATCCCTCAGTTCAACTTTAACCCCGCCTCAGCCAACAACATGTCCGCCTACCTTACTCCCGGCGACCCTGCCGCTGTTGGTATTCGCCGAGCCAAATCTGAGAGTGGTCGTCCAGGCCATAATCGCCTGTCACGTTCAGAAGATATGACCTCTTCCTTACTCTACCCTCCTTCATCTCAACAGGACTTCATCAATCGTCAGTTCCTGTACCCACAGGAAACAGTCCCCTCCATTCGCGGTCACTCTCGCAGAGCCTCTTCTGGATCTCATGGTGGTGGTGGGGATGGGACCTGGAGTGCGTTGTCCTCCAACCGTCCAAGTCCGTACCCCAGCCCGTCCGCCAGTCCACGTGTCCGCTACGAAGACCTTCCCAACGTTGCACTCACCGGAAGACAACCCTCTATGCTCCGCCCAGATGCTCCCCAACCCATCAACGGTGCTGTGATCTCCGTCTCGAAGCAGACGGTGACGAGCGAACGTACAGCTGGTGCAAGTCATCGTCGCAGGAAGCAAGACGCCAACTTTTTGTGTCCTGTGCCAGGCTGTGGTAGTACGTTCACAAGAAGCTTCAACTTGAAGGGTGCGTTGTTCGATCAACGTGTTGCTTTACCTCATATACTGACCACTTTATTAGGTCATATGAGATCCCACAACGAGGAACGCCCGTTCCAGTGCAAGTGGCCCGGCTGTGGCAAGGGCTTCGCCCGACAGCACGACTGCAAACGCCACGAGCAGTTGCATTCCAATTACCGCCCCTTTACTTGCGAGGGGTGTAACAAGACGTTTGCTCGCATGGATGCTCTGAACCGACACTGTGAGTATCCTAACTCGATCTATAACGACGACTTATCGTCTATCGCTACCCAGTACGCTCTGAAGGTGGCGCCGAATGCCAGCGCATCTTAGATGCCAAGGACTCGGAAAAAGTACCGGTTCCGAAGACTGAAGAAAAGGCATGGCCTGGAATGAGTGTCATGGTCTAATACCTCGTCACGTTGATTCGCCTCTCTTACCGCAAGTCATCCTCAATGCTCTTATAATCTGATGCGCACCAAGATAATCTTAGCACTGTATTCTCAACTTCACCTTCACTCTCGATTACCTATACACGGGACGCCTTGCGGTTTCTGCTCTCATCTTGTTTCCCTTTCATCCCTTCCTATTCCTATCCGCATCCTACCTGTCATTTATGCTGATATTGACTGCACGATCCACCATCGTATATTCGTGTACACCGCTCTCCCCGTCTTTATTATTTGATGTTCTTTTTCCTACCTATGTTCGAGATTCTTGTAGCGTAGCTCATAGTAGATATTGGTGGATGTGAGTCATCCTAACATATTTATGTAACTGGAACGACAGAGACCTTGGAAAGCAAATCATTAATATATTTCTTCTGATGAGTCAGGCGTTCCTCGTGGTGAATGGGTGTGGCGGTGGCATGAACTCGAGGCTTGCACGAGGACTAAGCTATGGCTAACTATGCATGTACAGTATGCGCGACCTGCGACTAGCTCGTATCCGACCTCGGACGTCCGATGGGTTATGTAGCCGAGGTCAGTTGATTCAGAGAGAAGGGAAAGACGGACGCGTACGAGCGGCACCACGTGCACTGCCTCCTTGGAGCGTATGTAAACAGGTCCCTGGCAGGATGACTTGGTGACCGACGTCAGGTCCGCTACGACTAGGCCTTATGGGCTTCCGATCGGGGAGATCCAAATGCGTCGACGCGAGATCCCTGAGGGTGCATTGCCTGCACGGAAAGAAGTAGAGAAGCGGGTTCGAGATCAGAATCTGACCCACGCTCGAACGAACTGCGCCTTGCAGGTATTCTGACATTCTGGAATTCCGGGGCCCTCGTAGCTGTGCACGCCGATGATAAGGTGCGACGAGCGTTGGTCGTAGATGATTACCCCAAGGGGCTCTATAACTGCTAAAATCCCTCCATGTGCCTTGGAACGAGCGCTGTCTGGTTGGTACTACTCTGCGGCGTAGTGTGCGTGTACCTGTTACGATTGCCGTCGGCATGGTAAGTCTTTCTAGTCGGACAAATAATAGAGGAAGCGTCATCCAAGGATCCGTGGAACCCAGTCTCTTGGCATCGTTTTTCGTCGTGATATATTTGAGCCTTATTGGCGAGTGGGTGCCACTGGACCCAGTCACATTTGCTAGAATTGAGTCATAACGCTTTATGTGAATCGCTCCGTGGTGCCGACGCGCGGTACTAGTAGCCCGAGCGTAACGACTCGAATGGACGGGGGTAGACGAATCCCTATGAATTCGCAGGCACGCTCATCCAGGGGGACGCACGCGCTATCAGCGACCACGCATCATGCGTCGACACCTCTCTGGAAAGTACGTCGTGAACGACCCACTTTGACTGGCGGGGAGTACTTTTTGCGAGGCGGTGCAACGTCTGCCGCCCCGTTTCGACACTGCCCCTGGTTTCCAGCTGATGGGCGCGGTTCAGATTTACGCCTCGGAGGGAGAGATCAGTAAAGGCGTGGTAGGGGTGGGAGATTTCTGCCCAGGTTCGATTCGTGTGGAGATCCGAACTCGCGGAGTTGGTTGCTCGAGGTTGTTTGAACTATGTACTTGGCGGCGTAGAGTTCTGTCAATGAGTAACGAGTATGTATGTAATTGGACGCACGAGTCGCTGCCTCGACGAGAGCCACACGATGTATCCTTCGAGTGGCGAAGCACCGACTCCGGATCCCTAGCTCGCATAGAGATGCGGGGTCGAAGCATCGAGCAAATATTGGCAAGTACTGCCAGCGTGCCAACGATGCATCAATACCATCATGCATGAATGGAAGGAAGGCATCTCCGACCGCACCGGCGACTTGCTTTGTGCGCGTTTCGGCAAGTTGCGTCGTTTCGAGACATTGTAGGAAAGTACAAAGCCAGGCACAGACATGCCCCGGTGATCAAAAGCCGCATTTTTGGGGACCAAGTCCGGTAAATGGACGAACGTTTGCCGTTGGGATTTGGAATCAGGCGGGTTCGGCCGCGGAGGACTTGTTCGCGTCCGTGACGAGCGTAGGTATGGTACGACACCCGCAACACGAGGCCCACCGGGGTCTCCATCAGCAGGATACAGACCGTACGCGGAGAGATGGGGCTCGAGGAGTTTCTAGTTATCCATCGAGCGTTGCAAGCTGTGGTCGCCGACGTCTCGAATTCCCACCCTCGAAGGACCCTGCGCTAGTCCTTTTGCACACACTCTATCGCCATCATAAGCAGTCCTCCATCGAACAGCCCCGACACTTCTACATACGTCGCAGATCGACACGATCGTTATATTTAAACAATGCCAGCCGCACAACCACATGGGCCCGTCAGTGCCTCCGCGTAAGCTGCCCTGTCATCATGATCAACTCGTCCGATGCAAGACGCATGCTGTGTGCCCGTCTCATTTGAATCGTTTCAGCGTGGTCGTATGTACGATACTTTTTTTTCCTCCCTCTGAACGCCGTACCCGCTCTTTCCCAATGAAGCGTGCCATCTCCGGGAACGACGGTACCTGCGATAGAAGAACGAGAGGTCACGTTTCCCGCGTCAGGGTTCAAACG